>CAIGQW010000272.1:1280508-1294316 GCA_903798125.1 Danio choprae
TATTTATTTATTTATTTATTTATTTATTTATTTATTTATTTATTTATTTATTTGTTTGTTTATTTATTTATTTATTTGTTTGTTTGTGTTTATTTATTTATTTATTTATTTGGAACTTTGGCCAGTGAATCATAAATTAGAAGTCAAGAGAAAAATAAAACACAGAGTGAAAACAAAATCAATACCCATTATTCCAGATGATGCATTGAGGATTTATTAAAAAACGAAACAATATCTAATAATGTGATTGCACTAGTGTGTCGTGAATGTGTTCTGGACTATTTACAGAGGCTGTGGAGTAAATGTAATATTGTTGTAAGTAATGTTTCGTTTTTTGCACAGAATAATCATTTTGCTTTATAAGGCCTTTATGTATCACCAGTAGCAACATGTATTCATTTTGTTTTGCATTCATATGGTTTTTTGACTCAAGTTTTAAATGCATTTAAAACTTTAATGTTCTGCTGGAGAAAGAAAAGTCACCTCTTGGATGACCTGAGGGTGAGTAAATTCACAGCAAATATTTGGGTGAACTCTTCCTTTAACCAGTTGCAAATTAATTCAGTGCTGACATGCATATGACCACCACTCTTGAGTATTTGTACACAATTAATGTCTCTGTAAAAAATGTAAAGAATTTACAGGGCAAAACTGCTTTAACCAGATGTTGTGTTATAATTTGATTCGGAATCATGGAAATGGACAGAACTGGTGCCATTTTATTAAATGAGTGGGCATGGTCATACATGAATCAAATCATCTACTTTTCCACATTTGTGAGACTGACACACACACACACACACACACACACACACACACACACACACACACACACACACACACACACACACACACACACTCTTAAACATGTCTGTAATGTTGGTTGCCTATTTTTACATTTTTACGTCATTTTGTATTAGGGTTTGCATGTTTCCTGTTTTATTTTTAATTTTTAAAATAAATAGTTTCAAATTATCAAAGGTGTTAAAATAAAGGAATCGATGGATTTGGGTTAGGTGATAATTGTTCTGAACAAGACATCTTATTGCACCATAATGCTCATGCGCCATTAAAAGAAAATGTTGATTTCAGCTAACTGTTGAAATAACATACTCAGTTCTTGGAGTAGGGACATTTGTACTGTAGTGTGAGGAATATCACAAAAAATACAACATCACTAAAATTTATGGTCTTCCATAAATTTGATAACTTCGGCATAATAAAATCGAATTCCAATCTGTGTTAGAACAGCCCTGTCCAGTTTATCAATAGTGTCTACTGTATATATGTACAGTAATATAAAATTATTTCCTCAATGTAAAATAACCTTCTATGTTAATGTTAATTTTATTATAATGAAAATTTATTGGGAGTAAAAAAAACAAGAGTATGTGACTTCCCGGTATGATGGATAATTAGAAACTGGAGATGATGATGATGATGCATTTGATTAGACGTAACCTGTGTGCTCTCTAAAACAGTATGTTAAGCAGTCTGCTACTGATTTTAATATTAGTGGAAAGGAAATGATACGGCACAAGATGTGTGCGCAGTTTGCAAATTTGCCAGTGCTGCTGTGCCAGACATACATTAGGATATGTAAATGAGAAAGCATCAGCAAAAGATATGAGAGTCCCGTAGGCATGCGCAGGAACGTATATTTCCGCTTCTTCCCCACAAACTTCTCATAATTGGCCCTAGGGGACAATTTGTTGTAAGTGTTTGCATTAAATATTAAATGGAAAAGAGAGAAAAAATGGCACCACCCTTCTCCCTGATGTAGCAATGTAGACATAAAAAATGGATGAACTCTTCAGATGCATCTCTATCCTGCTAGGAATACTCCACATGGGATGCAAAAGAATATCCACATGCATGGATTCACAACCCCCCCCCCCCAAAAAAACCATATACACACAAACCTTCATACAACCACTCATGCAAACCATGAAATATGCAACATGCTTTAATGAGACAGATGCTCTTGTTCGCTCGTCGACGTGTGCTTGTTGAGTACCCATAATGCCATGGGGCCCTGACAACCAGTGATACAGATGGACGCCTACTCGACCTTGGCAATTCCCCTTTTAAGATTGGATTGCATCGCTTGCACATTTAGACCACTTGTGTATCTGTGTATGCCCCTATGCATGTGTTGTGTCCGTAAATAAGGACAAACGGAGAATCCGATTCTACTTAGGCCATAAAACTGGATGGAACCGGGTTTAATTAGGCTCTAGGAAAATGTAGAATATAAAGCAGGATGCAGATTAGCAACAATAACAGTTTAACAAATTAAAAGGCCATTTTGTTCTCAGCTCTCTACGATGATTCACTCAGTAATCATTAACTCAAGTCGGTGGCGCACCTTTATTGCTACACTGGATACAAATGGCATTTTTGCATCTTTTTTTCCCCCCAGTGGAAAGTGCATTGTATTATTTATAGGCACTGCGTGGCAAACCTTTTCAGTCTGCATCAACAGATGTACGTTTATTGGGGTCTCATCTTCTTAATTAGTTTTGAGTGGCTGCTCACAGTTGGGATTGGACATCTATAGACTGCTATCATTAGAGCAGTTCAAAGCGAGGGCTAAAGCTGGGTGCTAACACACAGATTGAAGCTTGCTTCTTATTATCCCCCTTTTTACAAGATGTAATGTAAGTCTCAGAATGTGTCTGAAGTTAATTTAAGATCATTTTTCTTTTCCTTTGGATTAAAGCAAAAACGTACAGTTTCGTGTGTCGCTTTAAATGCAAATGAGCTGCTGCTGTTCACTAGCATTTTTAGAAGTGGGCAGACCTTTGCAGCAACATTAAAAAACAAACATGTGCATGTATTTGTCGCACATCGTTGTGTAAAAATTAAACAAAAACATGGAGGTTTACATAACATTGGTGATGTTTGTGCATGTAAATAATTGATACTGATAATACTGATCGATACTGAATGCATTTCCAGTTGTTTTTCACACAGTTAGGTGGGAATTATTTCAAATACAAATACTTTGATGTGTTCATTCTCAGAAGAAATCTCCACTTGGAGAGAATTTGCGCTTCTTAGATTTTTTTTGTTTAATTGTTAAAGGATTAGTTCAGCCAAAAATGAAACTTCTGCATTATTAATTACTCACCATCATGTTGTTCCAATCCCTCGATGCCTTCATTCATCTTAGGAACACAAATTAAGATATTTTAGATTAAATTCGAGAGCTCTCTGACTTTCCATATACTTCAATGGTCGTGAGACAATCCTTTTGGTTTCAGAAAAGGAACTAAAAACATTGCCAAAGCATTTCATGTGACTTTAGTGGTTCAACTGTTATCATTTAAAGCTCCATTAACACGTGTATATGGCAAATAGATTTAAAAAACAATTGTTTTCTCCTCCTCATCAGGTTGACAGGGTGCATGTTTACTATGGCAATACAACTTATTGTGATTAGAGTGAACAGGACAACATGCAACCATCATATTGCTCATAGTACATTTACATAGATTTACATTAAGTCATTTAGCAGATGCTTTTGTCCAAAGTGGCTTACAATTGAGGAGGAATTCAGCGATTCAACAAGAAGTGCTACTTATACAAAGGAATAATAGTAAATGTGCACTATGACCTGACTCGTCTGAAGAGAGGACACCGGCAAAGTTATTTTTACAGGGCTTTTTTTGAACACAAAAGTGTTCTTGGAACTTTTAATGATTACTGTTGAACCACTGAAGACATGCAGAGTGTTTTTGGTTCCTTTTCTTCACTTTTCTCGACAACTACTCTCTATTGAGGATGAGAGAGCTCTCGGATTTCTTTTTAAACACCTTAATTTGGGTTCTTACCATGAACGAAGGTCTCATTGGATTGGATAAATAAGATTAGGGTAAATAATTAATAACAAAATGTTAATTTTGGGCTTAAATAATACTAAAAAAGACAACATCACGCACTACAGGAAGTCAAACATATAATTAAACCCCTTGAAAAATCTTTAATTAGATTCTTTAAGTTAGTTTAGAGCATTATTACACAAATCAACATTTTAATCTATGCACTCAAGTGTATATCACGTGCTGCATACACAATGACAGCAATGAACGGCGATATTGCAACAACACAATGACAGACATTAGGCACAAATCTGCTCGCAATCAACATCTTCATCAAATGTAATTAGCTAGTGCGTTAGAGGCAAACACGCTAGCTCAGATATGCAGCTCAAGGGGGCCAGTGGATGTGTCTGATCATTCCTAGCTTTAATGGCATCACAGAGCTGTCAGGAGAGCATCCGATATTTCCTTTCAGCTGCAAGGCAGAGTGCTTCCATTTGAAGCCGTCCATCAATTAAATTATCATTTTGGATAAAAAATTAAAAAGCCAGTATAAGGGAGGCTTGGCGAACACACTTTTGTCAGTCCCCAGAGATGCTGAGATGTGGAGCCGTCACTTGTAGCATGTGAAATGAGGGGGTTGTCTGTTTACTCACTATTTAGCCCTGTTATATCAAGCCCTCTGCGGGGGAGAGGTGCTAATTGCTTTCAACTGCGAGACAAAATCCTCATAAGTTGATCAAAATCTGTTTGCAACCCGTTTTCGCCTTCATTTTTGTAAATACTCTGGAGATGTGCCTCAAAAGCGAATGACTGCAATTGTTTAATAGGACTGTTTAAACGCAGAAGCCTTTGAGAAATCGAGAAGCCGCCGCAGTGGAAAGTCGCCCAGCTGGAGTGAAGTGAAATAATGCGCTTTAGACCTTCTGTTCACTGGAAACTCTCGGTTGTGCTTTGGAATTCACTTAAATGCAGTCGTTTAATAATAAGCTCGGTGGAAACTGCCTGCCGCAGTCCTGAGATTTTATTAAGAGGGAAATGTGAGATAAAATTAATAATTTCAGTTAAGCCACAGTCACACACAATTCCAGCTCTCCTTGTAAGAGTTATTAGTCATGCAGGGTCAAGCGAAGCTTCCCTTGGATTGTATGAATAGCGGGTAGCAACATGGATTCTTATCTTGGCCTATATTGTGGCTTGTGAAACCGTATCCAAGTGGGATATATTAAAAAAGCTCAACTGGTGGCAGCACGATCAAACCAGATTTGGCCACAATAGAGTGTTTGCATGGCACTGGACCAGAGCAGCTGCCCGGAGAGTATCACTACTTTCGGTCCACATCCAGCATAAAGAAAGCTTAGTAGCCCATTCTCTAAATTATGATTGGTCCAGTCCAAGTCAGTTCATCTTAACCACCAGCTAAAAGGCCTATTATACACCCATTTGATCAGATGTGAGATAATGTGAGCAGACCTATTAGGTCTCCTTTCTAAAGTTAGCCTGGCAATGAAAATAGCCTCATAGTGGGTTTTGGCTGTTGAGAGACTAATAAATATCAGGAGCGGTGACGGTGCTCTTGGACGACAGTCAAAAGGGGGCAGTGGCGCGCACAAAGCTTCAGTCGCCTTTGAGATCAAGGACACGCAGGCAGGCCGGACAGGATGAGCTCTGCCAACCGTCGGTCTGACTTCCAAACAGGGAATTAGACAAATGAAAAGGTCCAGGCCCAGTGGCATAAATCTCTCCACCAGCACCCCAAGCACGAACAAGAGCGGCCAGTGGGCCCACACCTGCTCTGCATCCTCACTAATGCCTGAAGCTGTCACCCCGGAGGTCTTGTTTGAATCCTTACTGCAGCTAAGGATGGTTAAGTCTGGTGTCTACCTGAATGGAGGACCACTTGGAAGAAGCTAAGACTGCAGGTGGCTATTGATGCCAGTCTTCACTTGGTGGTTCCATTATATAGTATTTCCCTTCAGTGCTTTTGATAGAAATTCTGTGCCTAAACATTATCAAATCAGAAGTCCTCACGTTGTAACAATAGCAGAACCCTTTTTGGTGCTTAGTAGAACCCTTTTCATAAGGTTCCATAATGAACCATGCTTTGAAAGTGCTATGAAGAACTGTTAAATAATTAATAACCCAACAGTAGTATTTACCAGTTAGTTTATTTTTTTTTATGCGAACTTAAAGTTCAGTCCTCATACAAGAGTTATAAGCTGAGCCCATTAATAAATGAAAACTGACAATAAACATGAAAAGATACATGAAAAAAAGAAAAAGAAAAGAAACAAACAAACCCCAAGAAAGCCCAAGTTTCTGTGAAATGTCTTCACGGTCGTCTATGATGCCTTTATGTTTACTGTCCGTTACTTACTAAAAACAGGAAGAAATAAAACATAATAGCAATTTAAGAAAGAATGAATTTACCTGTTAAGAGGGTGCAGACAGTCTGTGTAGTTGGTGCTTGAGCTCCTGAAAACCAGTAATGAGCTACAGGTGCTTTGTCAGTTACAAAAACAAAAAGGCGGGAAAATAAAGAACCATAAAGATGAGTTAAAAGTTCAAATATAAATCACACGTTGGGCTGAAAGTTTTTACATTTTGCTTAAAAGAAACAGTTCTCTCTCACTGAAAGTACTTAAAAAAAATTGTGGGCTTAACTGTGTGTGGAAGAGGGAGACGATCAGAGAAAATGAAGTCTTCCTGAGCCCTAATGCCTCCAAATAATAAAGCCACTGCCCTTTGAATTAAATGTTAAGCTGTCATGCCTTTCTGAGGTCATTAAACACCAGAAAGATTAGGGGGGCAATCCTGGTTAAATTTACCTATTGTCCTGTACCACAGGTTAACTAGTTGTTCATTTTTGTTTATGGGTACAAACCCCCCTTTTTTGGTCAATTAACCCTGGAAATGTTTTTGGTGTGAAAAGCTCAACTGAAACACCAAACATGCCAGCATATTTCAATTTCATCTTTTTAGTTTTAGCAACAATTAATGAGAAACTCACTGAACAGAAGACAATTAAAAACTATAAATGAGGTTGTTAGGGATCTGTCAAGTTGCTATGCTAACAGGGGCACGGAAAGAACAATGTAAATATGAGGCAAAAACACATATTAATTGTTAAAAATAGCCTTATTTTATCACCCACCAGTGTCACTTTCTCTGTAATTTACTGCATTAGAACTGTGCAGTAAATAATTTGATTATGCATATTATTCGAATTCATTTTCTTTCATTAAGGCTGTGGCACCAGCACGGCGGTCAGCCAATATCAGTAGTTGAGTGTCTGCCAGCCTAGATTTTATGGTGTGTTCTGCGTCATTGGTAGTAGTTGGACCCCCGTCGGCAGCTTTTCAGCCGATTGAGCATGCGGTGAAACCTGTTCATGAGACAGATCATTCAGAGGAGGCTGAGCGAATGACGAAAGTAAGAAACAATGAAGTCAAGAGTTCAAATGCAGAAAGATCTTATTTTACTCTAATATTTAAATATATATAAAATCTCAGGAGTGTGCAACCTGTTTCTGGAGGGCAACTGTCCTCCAAGATTCAGATCCTACCTTTATTTAACACAAGAGAACCTGCAGCTCAAAGTGGCTACCTCTGAAATTGAATACTTCCCTATACTAAGGCCCAATCCAAATTCTATTTTTGTATCCATACCCCTTCCCCTTGGCCCTTGAAACAGAGTGTGAAGGGGAAGGGTTTCAGAATTAGCCCCTAGGAAATGGGACAGCACTACAACACCTGCACACGTCATCATATGCGATCTCTTACTTCATATGAGATTGATGATGGCGACTGGTGTCATTGAGTGTCAGATGTAAAAGTATGTTGTGGGACTGCTATACAGGAGTTATTATTACGGATTATAGATAGCGAAATTGGCGGTTTTTATTTTATCGTTTTAGTTTTTTTTAAGCATGACGGTAAAACACGAACGCCGTTATGAATGTATTAAATCATGTGCTTGTTTGTTGTAAAAATTCATAATAATTACAAAAAATACTAATTTGTGCATCTTCTGACTTCCCTGTGCAGCCATGCTGTCGTTGTAGATGCTGTATTCTGGGAAAATTTCGTACCCCTTTGTTTCGAGTGTGGTCCTGAAAAATCTCAGTTTCAATCTAGCCTTTCCCCTTAGCCCTACACCTTCAAGCTAAAGAGAATTGGGACACCCCTACCCCTTCACGTGAACACGCAAAATGAGGGGTAGGGATAAGGGAGAAGGGCTAAGGTGGGAGAATTGATTTTGGGCCTAAAAATGACTGGTTATTTCAACCCAATTCTGGGTGTAATATGGACTAACCCAATTGCTGGGTTAATTTTTTTAATTGAATAGGACCTAATTTAACCCATTGTTTTTGGTTAGTCCATATGTTACCCAATTTGGGTTGAAATAACCTGGCATTCTTTAGAGTGTACTACTGTATATAGGTAGTAGCCAAAAAACTTTATGACAAATCCATGTTATGTATGTTCTGCCCCTTTAATTGACTGTGCTCAAGCATTGTTTGAATGCATGGTCATGTCATTGCAAGTGTTCGTGTAAAGGAACAAGTGTGCCACAAGATACTCTATATAGCTGCCGTATTACTGTGTGTCCTGATGAGTGTGTTTTAGATATAGTAGATAATAATAGTACTATAATAGGACAATTAAAACCATGATTATATATGTTAGATTACTCTAATAAAAACCAGTGGTGTAAAAAACTAATTACAAATACTCAAGTTACTGTAACTGAGTGCAGTAGTCAACATTTGAAGTGGATCAAAACCTTTCATCAAAGTTGTCCCAAATCTATTGATCAACACCATTTCTTGTCTTTTAAGAATAAAATCATTCGGTAACACTTTACAATAGCAGTACATGAATGATGATGTATTAATATGTAAACTAAACATTACTTCATTATGAACTAATGATGAGTTAATGCATGCGCTAATCATGAACAGCCGCTATTCACACATGAACTCATGTGACTCATGTTGTAGTTAAAGTTAGTTCATGATAAGTTCTTTACTATTGTAAAGTGTTACCAATCGTTCTTAAGAAGGATGCTTTTAAGATATTTTTTTGATCCACTTCAAATGTTAACTACTGTAGTTTTTCTCAGCAACTGTATTTTAATAAGCAGTTTTAAAAATGTGTATTTTTGCTTTTACTTTGACTTTTTTTTTTTTACTTTTCCATTTTTAGCGCTGTTATGGTACTTTCACTTCCCTGTTTTCCTGTTATGTGCAGTCACTGCTTTATATGTTTATTCTTTCTTGTTCTTGGCTAAGTAGAATAATCAGCCTGTGATTCTCATCCAATCAAATTGCACACACAAAAAAGACAGCATCAGACAGACACTTTATAAATTCAGCAAATGTACAGTGTGCAAGCATTAAACGTATCTAAAGGGTCACTGTCCTGCAGGATTAAACACGAATGAACCAATCACTGTCAGACTAACTAACAGTGGTGGAAAGAGTACTGACAAATCATACCATTACTTGCCCAGAAATGTACCTCTTGTACATATTACTTAAAGTATGAGTAAAAAGTAGCCCTTTTAACTTTTAAATGTACTCAAGAGTAGTATTATGCTGTGAAAGGTTGATGCGTTCACACAAAATTTGTGCGTGTGTGTCAAAACTTAATATTCTGTAGTGTATTTAGTGATTGTTTAAGGCCATTTTATTCATCATACAGTAAACATCCTTCATCTTCTCATCAGGGATATACAGTATAAACTCTGTCATTTCGTGTTGATTTTGGGCATCTTATGCATTTTTATTGCATCCATATGGTTTGCTGCATTTATAAAGTCTTGAGGTTGTTCAGTATGATGTGTTTTTTTATTTATGTGTGATTTGATTGGACAGGAATCACAGGACTGATTTTTCTACTTAGCCAATCCCCATAGACAAGAAAAATAAAGTAGTTAATACAGGTTGAAGGAAAATAATTAAGTAATAATAATAAGTACCGATACATCCCTAAAAATGTACTCAAGGGAAAGTAAAAGTACATGTTTTTAATACTACTTAGTAAATTGCAATTCCTGAGATAAACTCAATTACAGTAATTTGAGTATTTGTAATTTATTACTTTAAACCATTGCTAACTAGAACAGCCCCGAAAAATGTTTTGGAGCTGGTTGGATGTAAAAATCTACAAATAATGAATAGGCCCACATGAATAGGATTCGGCCATCCTTGTATTATCTAATGCAACCTGACCTTTCCTTTGTCTTTGATGTGTGCGTTTGTGCTTTTGCATGTGAGGTCGCACCTGAGCGGTGCAGCAATCAAAATGGCAGATGGACAGCAAAAATAATGTTAATATTTTCACTTGTGGCTCAACGCGGGGGTGTCTGCTCCTAATGGCGCTATGGTTGACATCATAATAATTTCACAGGCTGCGTATGAGCAGCGCTAACAAGCAATGAGAAATGAATGAGCCACCTCCCTTCGCCCACCTTCAAGTGTTCCCATTAACATTCAATTGTGATGCATTACAATCAGGGAGCGCGCGCGGATGCACGGCTAGATGAGGCGATTGAAAAGCACTGCCTACTCTGTAAGAGGTGGCTGATTAGGACCCACTGATGAGCCTGTATTGTGTGTGGCACAGCGGAGGGGTCGGATGTGGGCAGAATGTGCGCACACGCATTGCGCGATGGTCCGGTGTGAGCTGAAATGCTGCTGCTGCTGGGTGTTAAGGTCTTTGTGTGTCGCCTGCTGGAAAGAGGAACAAGAGAAGTGTGAGATTAGATTCTAGGTTTTGTCCCTTGCATGACAGTGGTGCGAATACCTGCCGCTGTCAATATTTATTATTTTTTTGTTCATGAAAGAGTGTGCGTTGTCATGTGCCTTGACAATTCTGTGGGTTCTGCATCTTGAAATACTACAAAACCTTAGCATATTTAGCACAGTGGTATTGGATTTATGATTATAATAATTCAAAAGTCTATGGCCTACAAATTCACTTAGCAATATTTTCTAAATATTTTTGTGTTCAAGAGTAGATAAATCTGCCTTCAAAGGGCACTTCAAAGGGTCCTTCTAAATGAAGTATTTCAGAGGGTACAACTGGTTGATACTTTTTGTTCACATCATTCTTGAGCATGTTTCATTTATGACACAGTTGTGTGTGTGTGTGTGTGTGTGTGTGTGTTTTTGGTCCCCTACAACTTTGATGCCTTCTAAAGCTCTCACTGAGGAGGGTAAACCCTTTGAAAGGATTAGGGAATAGGGCTAAGCACTTAGTGGGCACTCCCTAAACACTGGACGTTTTTAATTTTGAGATGTTTTTAGATGTTATGTTATTCTAACTGCTCTTCCCGATTTGCTATAATCAACTGGGAGCAAGCTTTACAGTGGGCTTTCAGAACTATGTTAAGTTAAATGTCTGGACTATATATAAAAGATAATCAATGGATTTGGATTGCTGTGGATTGCTCAAATGCACAATGTGGAGGCAAATGCGGTCTCCGTGGCCATCCGCCTGATGCAAAACAGCACACTATCACAATATTTTGTTGAATGTTCATCCATATTTACATGTTAGTTCTACTAGTCCCTATTTTAGATACACACAAAGAGAGAGATAGAGAGAGAGAGAGAGAGAGAGAGAGAGAGAGATATCATGTCAGTACATGTAAATGACACAGGGCATATCTAATTATAGCTCATAGTGCTAGCTACCTATTCACAAATATTAATGTTTGGGGGAAGCACTTTTATTTCGAACTGTGATCAAAACTGACTGGAACTACCTGTGCATTAAACAATTCAATTGCACACCTTCCATCCAATCAGAATCAAGAATTTTAACTATACAGTTAAATTATTAACCCTCCTGTTAAATTTGAATTCTTTTGAAATGATTTCCCAAGAGCTGTTTAAGGGAGAGAAGATTTTTGTTTTCAACACATTTCTAAACATAATAGTTTTAATTAATGACTAATTTCTAATTGTCTTTTTTATGATGAGAGAACATTTTACTACATATTTTGCAAGATATTGGTATTCTTCTTAAAATGCTATTTTAGTAGGCTAATTAGATTGATTAGGCAAGTTAGGGTAATTAGGCAAGTTATTGGATAAGAGTGGTTTGTTCCTTAGCCAATCTGAAAAAAGTCTTAGTATTGACCTTGATAATTGTTTTACAAATTATAAAAACTGTTTTTATTCCAGCCAAACTAAAAGAAATAAGAATTTGTTCAGAAGAAATAAAACATTATAGGAAATAATAAAATCATTCCTTGCTCAGTTAAATTGTACAAACTGTATGTTTGTGTATATTTATGTAACTAATGGCATTAGATCAAGTTTTGAAAATCATGTATAGGTTAAAAGTAGGATTCAAAGTTTTATATCCAATATATATTTTTGTATGTTTTCCCAGTGCACTTCTGGAGGAAAGGTTTTCAATTGTGTGCATTACAAGTTTACAAACAGAACATAAACATTTTGATTTGGATCTATTATTGCTGCAACTCTACATGCTACGGAAAGTCTCCACATTATTAAAAATGATTAAATAAATAAATGCTGTTCGATTTAAGACAGTAAATTAGAACATTAGAATTCAGTAAACCTCACAAGATCGGGCCGATTCAGAATTGAGCTTTTCATTGGAACTGACAACACAATTTGGTTTGCGGGTGGGTAAATAAAATCAGCCAGAAAAAGCCAGCTAATCAGATTAAAACTTTCTTCATTCATTCTGCAAAAACTCTCATCCTTCTGTTTACAATATTCATCAAAGGGCCTGTGAACAGTCTAAGGCAACAATTTAACGAATGGACTCGCTATTTTTCAATTACTTTTACAATTTTAAGTATTTTTAATTACAGCCTTTTACCATCTTGATTTTTATGTTTTCGGTTGTGTGTTTTGGGGTAAGAAGTGGCAAACCTCTTAAACAGAAAACCGAAGTTGAAAGACACTCAGAGGCTGTTAGAGAGATTTATACAAACACTTGAACATCTGCTTGATGTTTCTTTAACAGGTGTAGCAGCATTGCAGCAGTGAGTTTGGATACATTTGTGAACAGACACCCTCCGGCTACTGGTTCAGACCCAGCCTAACGGACTATATATAAAAAAAAAAAAAATGTTAGTCATTCTTCAGGGAATCGCTAATGTTGCTACCTGAAAGCATGCTTGTCCTGTTGTGACACCACACTGCAGTTTGGCTCTGGGGAACAGTGGCCTAAGCTGACCACACCAGGTGTCTTGGCTAAGCTTTTATAGGCCTCTAGGTGCCGTTGTGAATTTCAAAATGTGTGTGTTCGACTATTGCGAGTTAATGGAGCACAAGTGTCCTCGGATGACAGTTTGGGCAAAGAGACCGTCAGCTTGACACTCAATACAGCTCAATCCCATCCCAAATATCTGTCACTGTCCTATCCAACTTTTTCCTACGCACAATGTGTCATTATTCTCCTCAAAGTTCATCCATTAAATATTAAAAGGCAACCTATCAGATCTAACAGATCTATGAATAACCATAAAATAGATTTGTTTAGTCTTTCTGGTGCAATATTACGAACATATATTGAATTCTGCAAATACGGAAAATGCTGTAATATACAAATGCAGTAGTGTCACGTTAAAATACTGTAAAATATAGATACAGTAATGTCACATTAAAATACTGTCAAATACGGATACAGTAATGTCACATTAAAATACTGTATGAATACGGAGTAGTGTCACTAAAATACGGATACAGTAGTGTCATGTTAAAATTGTCAAATACGGATACAGTAGTGTCACTTTAAAATGCTGTAAAATACGAATGCAGTGGTGTCACGTTAAAATACTGTCAAATATGGATACAGTAGTGTCACGTTAAAATACTGTCAAATATGGATACAGTAATGTCACGTTAAAAAGCTGTCAAATACGGATACAGTAGTGTCACATTAATATACTGTCAAATACGGATACAGTAATGTCACGTTAAAATACTGTCAAATA
>CAIGQW010000272.1:1294326-1322285 GCA_903798125.1 Danio choprae
ATACAGTAGTGTCACGTTAAAATGCTGTCAAATACGGATACAGTAGTATCACGTTAAAATACTGTAAAACATGGATGCAGTAGTGTCAGTAAAATGCTGTCAAATACAAATACAGTAGTGTCACGTTAAAATGCTGCAAAATACAGATACAGTAGTGTCATGTTAAAATTGTCAAATACGGATACAGTAGTGTCACTTTAAAATGCTGTAAAATTCTAATACAGTGGTGTCACGTTAAAATACTGTCAAATACAGATACAGTAGTGTCATGTTAGTATACTGTCAAATACGAATACAGTAGTGCCACATTTAAATGCTGTCAAATATGGATATAGTAGTGTCACGTTAAAATATTGTCAAATTCGGATGCAGTACTGTCACGTTACAATGCTCTCAAATACAGATACTATAGTGTCACGTTAAAATACTCTCAAATACAGATACAGTAGTGTCACGTTAAAATACTATCAAATACTGATACAGTAGTGTCACGTTAAAATTCTGTAAAATACGGATACAGTAGTGTCATGTTAAAATACTGTCAAATACGAATACAGTAGTGTCACACTAAAATACTGTAAAATACAGATGCAGTAGTATCACGTTAAAAATAGTAAAATACAAATACAATAATGTCACGTTAAAATACTTTTAAATACGGATACAGTAGTGTCACGTTAAAATACTGTCAAATACAGATACAGTAGTGTCACGGTAAAATGCTGTCAAATACGGATACAGTAGTGTCACGTTAAAATACTGTAAAATACGGTAGCGTCACGTTTAAATACTGGCAAATACGGTAGCGTCAGGTTTAAATACTGGCAAATACGGTAGCGTCACGTTTAAATACGTTACAAAATCTAAATACGCACAAACCTAAACATACAATGTAAAAAAAAATAAAGTTGACTAATCTTAAAATTGTAAAGCAACTTGCTGCAGAGCTTTTTGAGTTGACTCAACTTAAATTGAGCCAAGAGCAGTATTTGGGTTAAAAATTTTGTCAACACAAAAAAGCTCTGCAGCAGGTTGCCTTACAAATTTCTTGAGCCAACTTCTTTATTTATTACAGTGTACCTCTCACTTAGTTTTTAGTGAGAGGTGCTCAGTGGTTAGCACTGTCGCCTCACAGCAAGAAGGTTGATGGTTCGAGTCCTGGCTGTGTCAGTTGGCATTTCTGTGTGGAGTTTGCATGTTCTCCCCTTGTTTATGTGGGTTTCCTCTGGGTGCTCCGGTTTCCCACACAGTCCAAAGACATGTGGTATAGGTGAATTGAATAAACTAAATTGGTCATAGTGTATGTGTATGAATGAGTGTGTATGGATGTTTCCCAAAACTGGGTTGCAGCTGGAAGGGCATCCACTGTGTAAAACATATACATTCTATAAAACTTGGGGTCCTATTCTAGATTATTTAGTGAAAAGTTTCTAAAATTATGAATATATTGCCCCTCTGGAAGTTTTTCAGTCCAGTTAGGTATAGATTAATAATCAACTTCATCTTGAATATATATATATATATATATATATATTTTTTTTTTTAAACCTGTGATATGTTTGTGTGTATTCGTTTAGATTACCATGTTTGCTTTCTTTTTTTTGTCAGTTTTTTTTCTGTAATATGATTGAATGTGTGCATACAAATAATTCTTACATTTTTCAGTATCTGTAATTGTAATTGTGAGTGCTGTTCACAATCCTGTTGGAGAAAATAAAATTGAAATTGGAAAAAGTGGAGTCATGCAGTGAATAACTATATAGGGTCATTCATGCAACCCACCTTAACCCATAGCAATCTCACAGCAATTCATAACCATTTTTATTTAGCGGTTAATTTGTATTATAAAATGTATGAATGGCATCGAACAAATTTATATGGATCAGCCTAATATGAATTGCTGTTAGAGTGTGTTGGGTTAATGGTAAATTTCCTGAATAACCATATATATATATATATATATATATATATATATATATATATATATAGAGAGAGAGAGAGAGAGAGAGAGAGAGAGAGAGAGAGAGAGAGAGAGAGAGAGAGAGAGAGAGAGAGAGAGAGAGATAGATAGTAATTCTCTACATGACACTTCACTTTTTGGTATTTTCAAACATATTTCATATAACAACATACGAATTTGTATGAATTTGCCACTTTTCAGACAATACATAAAATAGTTGCGTTTTTGCAGTTGAGTAATAAATGCAATAATTGAGTATGCAGATGCCCGCGAGCCGAAGGGGCGTTAGAGCATCCTCCGTGAGCTTGGTGAAAACCCGCGGAGACAGGGAGAGCCCGGAAGGGAGGACTTTGTACTACCATGCTCGACCCTCACACGCAAACCGCAAAAACTGCCGATGGCGTGGGAAAATAGAGACATGAACATATGTGTCCTTCAGGTCTATCGCTGCAGACCAATCCTGAGGACGAACACACTGGGGGATGTGCTTCTGCATGAGCATTTTGAGCGGCTGCTTGTAAGGCAGCGGGTCAAAACGTGCAGAACTAGGATTGGTCATAACCCACCGCTCTTTTAGGGTATGATGAGGTACAGACTAAAAAGCCCATACCTCATCTCGGCTGGAGGGACCGCCTCGATTGCGTCCTTTGCCAGGAGGACAGCAATCTCCTCGCGCAAGACAGGGGCGGATACAGGGCTGACCTTGGTGTAATACACGCACGTGAAATTGGGGGACCGTTTAGCGAACTGAATCGCATAGCCAAGTCTGATTGTCCGAATGAGCCATCGCGAAGCGCGAATCGCTTGGCTGCGCTAACCAGGGTGGCAGAGCCCGCGCGAGTATCATCATCGATAAAATCACTGACATAGTGTCCCATAGCGTAGCGTCCCATACTGGCAGTGTTCGGGCATTTGGAGAGAGGAGAATTGCTCTTTATAAAATTTGGTAGCCATACGACCGTATTTAATGGTATGGGTGTCTCTGGCCCTCCGCCAGGGAAAGAGCAAACCTTCTTATCTCCAAGTAGCCCGTTTGAGAGACGCTTCACGGGCCATACAGGACTTAGCGGTGCCCTGAGTCAGGCGGTGGTGATCGTCTGTGGGGTGCTCGATGTTGCCGCTTAACCAGGGAACGGATAAAGCGGCAGAGCTGATTTTGGAGCCACAGACGAGCGTCCTCAGTGAGGAGCAGCCACAGTGGATGGTTCGACGGGGAGAGCGGTTTTTAAAGCCCGCCGATTGCACTTTACTGCACTTTTCTTTCACCGTGATGAATTCCTGGGTGAACTCCCCCTCGGTGTCGCCGAACAGGCCAGCCTGGGATATGGGTGTGTTAAGAAAGCGAACTTTGTCAACATCATGCATATCTGCCAGGTTTTAGCCAGAGGGGGCATTCCTGGACCACTAGTGTGGTCATCGTTCTTTCCAGGGCACTTGCAGCCGTCTTGGTGTTTTCAGAGCAAAATCGGTTGCAGTGCATAAGTTAAGCCTGGGTCGGAACCTTCCTCATGCCGCTGGGCCAACGAGGCGACAACGATAGTAAGCAAAACGGAAGCAGCCTGGCCCGCAGCATTGTAGGCTCTGGCCCCGAGGTATGCAGATAACCTACACGCTTTGGACAGGAACCGAGGCTAACCACGCCAGGAAGGGGCACCACACGGGCAAGATTGACCGCGCTAGCACGATTGACCTGGGGATTCGCCTATACCCCCTTGCTGCTCCGTCATTGAGGAAGGTGAAGACGGAGCGCACGCAGACCCGGCAGAAAAAGGTGCCTTTAGCACTGCGTGAACTTACTGTGCACCTCCGGGAAGAAGGGGACAGGAGGATTAGAGGGTTTCCCCTTCTTATCCTTTATGTCACACCTCTAATCGGCAAGCCATCTCCAGTGAAGCGACCATCATCTAGCACGGCCATCATCTCAGATTCTAAATCCGGAGCCTTGCTTACCACCCCTAAGAGAGGAAGCGAGTCTGAATTGCGATACATGACCGTGTTGCTCTTTTAGGAAACTTGCTATACTCACCACTCTAGAATAACCAGACCAGAGAACGCCAGGCAATGGAGAATAGCCCAGCTCCACCATCTGCCACTGCGTGTCACACACTCTGGAACCGGGAGAAACAGCCTGTTCAATCACCAGCATCTTGTTCTTTCTCTCTCTCACTGAAGGAGGTTTGGAAGAACCCGAAGACTCTCTTAGTAGCGTGTTCGGCTCTGAAAGTGAAAAGGTGTGTTTGCGATGCACGGCGGGCATCTTTATACAACAGATGATTGTAATTGCTACCAGCTGTGCACGCTGACATCGCCAACTCATTGGCGTTTCATTGGCCTGTTTTATTACTCTTTCAGATGAAATCTCCATAGTGGAATTTTTCCACATAGCATTGAAGTTCCCCACCTACTGGGGAACCCGAGGAAACCCACGCAAGCACGGGAAGAACGAGCAAACTCAGCACAGAAATGTCAACTAGTTTAGAAGGGACTTTAACCGGAGACATTCTTGCTGTGAGGCAACAGTGCTAATCACTGGGCCACCGTGTCACCCATCTGGAAAGGAGGGGGAGTAGTGGTGGGTAGGGTGGGTTCTTCAAGACGAAGATATTGATATAAGAAAACTCTGGTTATTTATAGTGAGTTAGGAATCATCTGATTGGTGAATCAATCGTGAGCTGATGCGGGATCAGCTGTGAGCATGTGATCCTTTCGAAATTAGTTTAGAAATTAACTTCACTTATCATTAAAGTCACGGCCATTTTTTTTTACAGCATATGCATATTGACTATTTATAGCACAATCTTATTGTATAAAGAGATTTGTAGGATTTTCTTTGAATGGAAGTTCCTCAAACAGGAAGTGCAACCCATAACGTAGAACAGCACACCAAAAAAAAACTTGCTGCCTTAAATGTTTTAGTTAATCAAATTAACTTTTCTTACATTAGTCACACTGACTAAAAATATAAAGTTAAACACTGTATAACTTAAAAAATGTTGTTGCAAACTGATTAACTTATACTGTAAAAATTGCTGGGTTCCACACAATCCCTTTATGCTGTCCCAACACAAATGGATTAAGTAAACTTAATACTTTTTACATTTTTCAGTTGATTGGACATAAAACAATTAAGTTGTCCCAAAAAACTCAAGAATTGTGTTGTTTCAGCTCATTTTAAATACGTAGTTTGAAGAAGCAGCAAAAATACTTTTTTGATTGTATTAAAATAAGTTAAAGTAACATAAAAATATTTGTTTTCTTGACATTTTGTCATTATATTTTTTACAGTGCAGATATATGCTGGAAAAAGGTGGATGACAGGCTAAATTAAATAAAAAAAGTCACATGACTGCCTGTGATTTCACCCCGTTACGAAACCACTGTTGGGTTGACATTATTAAATTACGTTTAGTGCAGCGGGTACATGCAAGTCTTCTTTTAGTTCTGCCAAATCTGTTCCATCACCCGAGCGGCAGATTAACAGAGCATCCCGTTCAAGCGGCGTGTCATTATTTTCCTCCTCTCTTTGTGTCTCTGTCTGCTCGGTGGCGTGAATATCAGGCACGCGGTATCAGGTCTGCCGGGCTCCCTCGGCTCTGTGGCCTTGACTCTAAGCGAATGTGACATTTTTCTGACAGCCGCGAGTGCAGCCCGTAAGAGGCCCGTCCTCCACTGCTCTGCCCTACTAATACTGTACGCACACACGCACACACCCACACACACAACTGTCACCGCACAATGTGACCTAATAAAACGTGCACACAAACACGCCCTAATGAAACGACACAATCCGCCCGGGGGTCAGGTCATTTTTTTTCTGGCTGGCCAAAAGTCTTCGGGCTTGTGACGGGGCCGGAGGCTATCGTAATAATGGGACGTTGACTGGTGTGATCGAACGGCCTGCTTTGCTTTTGTCTGATGTTGGTGTGTTGTAGTAACTACTTTCTGACCGGTTTCCTGTGCGACCTTGCTTTCCACTGCCGAATGAATCTTTTATGAGCTCTGCAATGTGGGTTTTCGGTGTAGAAGATTGGAATATAAATATGGCAGTTGCACACAGAGCTTCAAGCCCCTTGCGTGTGATATTAAACTCTTTATGCTGGGAATACAATACACGCGCACCTGGATCCACATGTATGTGTGGTGTGACACATACAGTTGAAGTCAGAATTATTCGTCCTCCTGAATTATTAGCCTCCCTTTATATATTTTTTTACCCAATTTCTGTTTAACTGATGGAAGATTGTTTTCGACACATTTCTAAACATGATAGTTTTAATAACTGATTTCTTTTATTTTTGGCATGATGACAGTGCATAAAATTTTACTAGATATGTTTCAAGATACTAGTATTCAGCTTAAAGTGCAATTTAAAGGCTTAACTAGGTTCATTAAATTATTAAATTAATTAAAGTTAGGGAAATTAGGCAAGTCACTGTATAACAGTGGTTTGTTCTGTAGACAATGGAGAAAAAAATTGCTTAAGAGGGCTAATAATATTGACCTTGTTTTGTTTTTGTTTGTTTGTTTTTTAGAAAACTGCTTTTATTCTAGCCGAAATAAAACAAATAAGACTTTCTCCAGAAGAAAAAAAAAATGATAGGAAATACTGTGAAAAATTCCTTGTTCTATTAAACATCATTTGGGAAATATATAAAATAAATTTGGTAAAAAAAAATAAATTGGGTAGGCTAAATTGTCCGTAGTGTATGTGTGTGAATGGGTGTGTGTGGATGTTTCCCAGTGATGGGTTGCAGCTGGAAGGGCATCCACTGCGTAAAACATATGCTGGATAAGTTGGCGGTTCATTTCGCTGTGGCGACCCCAGATTAAAAAAGGGACTAAGCCGAAATGAAAATGAATGAATGAATAATTTAATTGAGGGAAATTAACATGCGTTTTGAGTGCGACCAAAAAAGTACATACTTCGTACAAATTATTATGAATTAATCAGATATTTCACCTAAAAAGTAAAATTTACTCATTATTTACTCTCCCTCAAAAGGAGTTTTCTTTTTTCCCCAGTGAACACTAAAGAAGATATTTTGAAGAAAGCTGGAAACCTGTAAGCACTGACATCTATAGCAGGAAAAACATATGTAGAAGTCAGAGGTTTTCAGCTTTCTTCAAAATGCATTCTTTTGTGTTTAATGGAAGATTGAAAATCATAAAGGTTTGAAACAAGTAAAGTGTGAGTAAATAATGACAGAATTTTCATTAAATTGCACAGCCTGAAATAAATAATACTCATCAAAATGATAAGTGCTGGCTCTCTAGAGAACAAAAAATATATAGTGCTGGGCTAAGATTAATCACAATAAATCACATCCAAAATAAAATTAAAAGTTAAAACATATACATTTCTCAGCTTTCATTTACATTTGAAGAAAAAAATTAAGTCAAAATTTGCCAGGGGTATAAATAATTTTGGGCTTGACTATAAATATAATTTTACACATGCATGCATATATTTGAGAAAATGTGTATTTCTATTTAGATATACAATATGTATGTATATGATACAAATTACATATATATCTCATCTCATTTTCGTCCGTTTTTCCAGGGCCGGGTTGCGGGGGCAGCAGTCCTAGGATGTGATATCTCTCTATTACATATGTGATAAATGTTAATTTGGCACTTGTGTGACTTTGGTAAGTCAAATAAAATAGTTTGAACATGTCGACAGAGTCATTTTTAAGTACAGCAAAATACAACCCTACACATGCAGCTTAGAAAGTGTTTCGCTATTTTCTTGAAAACGCTATTTTTTTTGTTTATTCATGGCAAGATTGGTGTTTGCATGGAATTGCTCGCTGCTTTATTGCGGTGGAAGGAACTCACAATCTCCTGGTATCTATGCAACAGTCGAGTCCTGAAATAAAGCAATCTGCTCATCAATTTGGTAACAGAACAATGCACTCTATAATTTGTTCTCAAAACTCTTAGCAACAAGGCATGGTAGAACTAAATATACTGACATGGTTTTAAATCTACAGTCTGTCATTTGTGTCAGTCTGTATTACGTTCCGTACTGCAAATAAATGTGGCCATCTGTTCACGATGAATTAGAACGTGATGCACAGAGGCTGTCGATGGCTAACGTGACACTCTGCTAGGGTGCAAAGCTAATCGAGAGTGAACTCTGAAAAGAAAGGTCACATTTACGCTGTCAGCCAATTCAGTGTTTGTTTCTTTTCACTAATAGACTGGATCTTATGTGTTAAAAATGTAATATCTAATTTTATCTTATTTTTATCTGATATTAAATTGATTATTTGGTTATAACTTCTGATTCTATAGGCTTTCCTGATTTGATCTGACATTCTGTATTACATCTGGTTTAAAAATATAAAGTTGAAGACATAATTATTAGCCCTCCCGTGAAGTATTGTGTGAAATATTTCTCAAGTGCTGTTTAATGGAGACACTATTTTCTCTACACGTTTTTAAAAACAATCACTTTCATAACAAATTTATTTTGTCTTTGCCACATTGACAGTACATACTATTTGACTAGTTATTTGATAATCAAATTTAGCTTAAATTGCAATTTAAATGCTTAACCATGTAACTACACTGTAAAGAAATTCTGTAAAATTTACAGTATTACTGGCAATTTGGGTTGCCAGTAATACTGTAAAATTTACAAGTACACTGTAAATTAACAATTACAATTGTGGTGTAAAACTATAGCACAATTGTAATTGTTAATTTACAGTGCGCTTGTAAATTTTACAATATTACTGGCAACAAAGAAATTGTAATCCTGTAATTTTTACAGCATTTTTTACAGTGTCGGCAAGCTATGCTAATTTGGCAAGTCAACAGTAAATTCTTATGCAGCCAATCGAGAAAAAACAAAACATTCTTAAGGGGCTAACAATGTTAACAATGTAAAAACTGTTCCCCATCATGGGAACTCCAACGTGTGTCTGGAACCAGACATATGGGAGTACGCCAGACGACCAATCACTCTGAAGAGTAATAAAACGGGCTAATTAATGCCAAACTAATTTGGCGGAACTCAGCTCCCCAGCTGATACTGATTAGTCATTATTGCCTATATTAGTGCCTGCTGAGGAGCGAGCATCTAGAATTTAGCTTTAGAGCCTCTCACGAGACTGAAGACACTATCTGCCAACCTGATTTCAAGACTGAAACCAGTTACTCACCAGTGTGGGAGATGATGTGACAGCGGCAGTAGATCTGAGCTTTCCCGTCCCCTGGGTGTTTCGCTGGTTATTCCATTAAAAGAGCAGATTCCCTAAGAGAGCAACACAGTCAATCAACATGTCTTTTTCAAGACGCTGTTCTGACTGTGCGTTTCTGGATGCAGTGGTTCCTTTCTCCAGATGATGGGCACGGGTATCGCATCACAGGTCTGCGGGTCCAGCATATCGATGCGATGCTCGCGGACAGCTCATGCTTTTCCTGTGAGGGCATGATCGTGGCTTCCAAGCCACCCCCATTGCTCCCCGTGAAGCACTGTGGCAGATCTTAGGATCACAGTGGGGATTTGTCCGTCGCCTCCGGGCCCGCTGACCCCCTACTCCTCCACAGCGTGCCCCATCCAAGCTTTGAGTAGTTGTGTGGTTCATCCCCCGTGATGCAATTAACAGTTCATGCAGAGCTGCGGGCTGGGCGACACCTAAAACATTCGCAAGATTTTATAATCCTTGAGTGGACTCGGTTTCCTCCCGATTACAGGGTTACTCCGGTCAATCGGAACGAAATTAAGCTCGGTGTCAAAAATGCTTGCTGCGCCATGCTCCCTAACCCAGAGATACGTGCACTTTTTCTATTCTGCTAGTACGTTTTCTGCTTGGCGAATTCCTCCGAAGCCCCCAGCACCTGACTCAGCCATCATGTCTCCTCTCTTAGGTAGCAGGTAGCCTCCGCAGCGAATTCCTCCTTCGGGGACTGGCACGCTTTCCCAACGTACTGTCGTATTCTAAAATCGCTAGTCTATATTAGCTAGGTTAAAGCACATTACAACCCCCTATCTAAATTTTCTAATATTCCCATGTAATGGTAATTAAAGAGCCTAGGGGACGTTGGAAGGTTGCGCTCTTGGTGATGCTTGTGCGCTCACACTATGCTTGACAAACTTCACATCAGGAGCGTGACAGGCTTAGCTGCCATGGCGTTTTCCATACACTCTCCCATATGTCTGGTTCCAGACACACGTTGGAGTTCCCATGATGGGGAACGTCCTGGTTATGTGTGCAACCCCGAATAGGGAACGAAGACGTGTGTCTCCACTGCCACAGCACCTGAGTCTCCAGCTGTTAGCTGAGTGATCGGCTCTTCAGCAGGCAGATTCTAGATGCCTGCTCCTCAGCAGGCACTGATATAGGTGCTAATGTCTAACCAGTATCAGCTGGGGAGCTGAGCTCCTCCAATTAATTTGGAATTCATTGGCCACTTTTCACAGTGATTGGTCGTCTGGCATACTCCCACATGTCTGGTTCCAGACACACGTCTCCGTTCCCTATTCGGGGAAGGTGGGTTATGTACGTAACCAGGACGTTTTTATTAAACAAAAAGAAATAAGACTTTATCTAGAAGACAAAATATAACAGCAAAATACAGTGGAAAAATATACATGTTCTGTTAAACATCATGTAGGAGATATTTGAAAAATAATTCTGAATTTTGGGCTAATGATTTTGTATGCATTTCCACGTGTGAATAAAAGATTAATTTTTAAAATTCATGCCGAAATGCAGTACAAAAATGCAGTAATAACAGCAGTATTGTGAAATATGTCAAATAACTGTGTTTTTGAAGACTATAATTTTGAATACTTTTAAAATGTAGATTTCCATTATGCAAATTAGAATTTTCCGCAGCCGGTATTTCAGTCTTCAGTGTCACGTGATCCTTCATAAATCTTCCTAATATGCTGCTTAAGAAACACTCCTTATTTTCAATATTGAAAACAGCTTTTTATGCTTTGTAGAAACTGATCTGCCTTTTAGAATTGTTTGGTAAAGTTCAAAAGAACAGCATTCATTGGAAATAGAATTCTTTTATGGCATTCTAGATGTCTCTGTTGTTATTTTTGATCATTTTAATGAGACCTTTCTCATTATTATTAAAACAGAATCAACTTCTCACAAAGAGGAAAAAAAGGAAATCGTTCTAAAACCAAACTTCTGAACAGTAATGTGTTTATTCGACCCTCCAGTTCATTTTGGCAGAGCATTGCGCTGCTCCAGGAAGAGTTTTAATGCAAGCACAGTTGATTATATTTACATTTATGTATTTGGCAGACTTGCAGAGAAAATGTAGCCTAAATTTATTCTCGGAAGAAAATGTTATTGCTCAGTTAACTTACTCTTTCAGCGACTTAATGGAGTCCTCAGTTACGCATCATGCAATATCAAAATTCCATAAGAGCGATGGAAAGAGACAGGGAAAAATTTATATACTTTATTAAGAGTGTAAAGCTATAAAATCAACGCATGATGACAAGACAAGCGATGCAGTGAGCAAGTTATATGGACCAATTTTATGATACTTTTATGGTAATTTGTGACCTTTTTTGAAGCTTGAATGCGCCGGTCTCTGTAATTGCAAGACAAAGTTTGAAAAATACATTACTCAAAATGTCTTCTTTTGTGTTCCAGGGAAGAAAGAAAGCGTGCAAATGATTTTCACTTTAGGATGAAATGTTGCTTTATTGTGAATGTCACATTTTAGCTCATTTGGACTGGGAAGAATTCCTTGAGTTTCAAACCAGATCTCTTCATGAAACTTTAGAGAAGACACACGTGAGGAGAAACTAAAACGACTCTCCGTAATCACAATGGGATTATTCATAAAACACAAATGTCAGCTCAGTTGAAATATTGATGTGAGAATGGATTCATAAACGATTCACATAGAAATTATTTCTGCGCTTCTGAGCCTCTTTAACGTGTGGGAAAAACAACAGAGACATTAAATAGATTTTATTTGACATTTTCTTTATACTAACAACCCGTTTCCCCTATCTTTTTTTCCGGTTTCTGTCTTTTCAGTCTCCCCGTGTCCCTGTTTGTTATTTTTCACAGCATATTTTCCTCTCAACACCCTCAGGTGTGACAATGCAGAATCTCCTGCAGAAAGATAACCTGTCAAAGAGAGAGAGAGAGACAGATTTTGAAAGCAAGAGATGCAAATGGCGTTGAGGGAGAGGTAAAGAGAAGAGACTATCTCTCTCTCTCTCTCTCTCTTTTTTACCGACATGTTTGTTCTGCCGTAAAACAGACAGCCGAAGAGATATTCTGGCCACTCAGGGTGCTGGAGCTGTGGCAAACTCTTAGACAGGGCATTGATGGGGAAACGTTCCTCTCTTTCTGTGTGTTTGAAAGCAGGCGCAGATGTGGAATAACTGTGGCTACACTTGAGCTGGACCCTGTACTGGGGAAAGTCTTTTCAAAAACCAAGAGAAGGGAGTATATTTGATATTCTCAAAGATAACAAGGCTCTCCTGTTTCCACACGGCAGCACAACCTGCCCGCTCTGATACTCACCCATGGGGCTGACGTAAAGCGCATGAAGTGCACAGACGTTATATGTTTGAGAAGCAAGTCTGCTGATGCCAGCACATGTGAGGAGCAGCTGCAGGGGAAAAAAGATTGACGTGTCCACACTCACTGTAAAAAAAAAAGAAGAAAAAATTGCAATAATAACAAAAATCCACTTATTTTAAACTTGTATTTATTTTAAACAGTTGCTGCCTTGCAGATTTAAGAATTACCAAATTGGCTTGACAAATCAGGGGCTGGGAAGATTACTTCTAAAATGTATTTCACTGTAGATTACAAAACACATACTTTAAATAAACACTTTTTTTGAATTTTTTTTTCCATTTTATCATTTTGTTTATATATTAGCTTAGCTTAGCATAGATCATTGAATTGGATTAGACCATTAGCATCTTAATAAAAATGATCAAAGAGTTTTGATCATTTTTCTATTCAAAGCTTAACACTTCCGTAGTCACAACAAAAGTTGTGATTTTCTAGGTTGATATAGCTAGGAAATATACTCTCATTTTGGCATAATAATCAAGGAATTTGATAACACAACGATGCTTTAGGGAAACACACCACAGATCTTTATAGTTTGCGAATCCTTGTTACTAGGGTCTTGTTAAAGAAAATAAATTATGAATATAAGATCGACTCAAAAGAATCATCTGTTCACAAATAATCAGATCATGAACATACCATGTCAGCATTTCGAAAGAATAAAATTAATCTAGAAAGTACACAAATCTAGCGTTTGACTTCATAAACTTTTATTCATTCATTCATTCATTCATTCATTTTCCTTCAGCGTAGTCTCTATTTCAGAGGTCTACACAACAGAGTAAACCTCCAACAATTTCAGAATATGTTTTACATAGCGGATGCCCTTCCAGCCGCAGCCCAGTACTGGGAAACACTTATACACACTCACATTCACACACACACACTCACACACTAGATTTGATAACTAAATACAAAAACTTCTGTCATGTTTCAATTCAATTCTTAGAAATAATAATCATAATAATGCAATTCGATGTTCAAAATATGATAAACTAGAGTTTAAAAAGATTTACAGGATATTATTTTCTTCAAAGACCAAGAACTACCTTGTGCTTTTTCAGACTGACTGTGAGTCAAAACCTTTGTTGCAGGTAGGCATAGATTAGACTGTACTGAGATGTTGTGCTGTTTTTTGTTTAGTTTTTTCAGATCTCTAAGTAAAATACTCTTTGTAATTCCACAAATGAAGTTGAGAAGAGCACTGAGTTGCTAAATGAACAGACTGTATGTAGTTTTATTTTTATTTTTAAACAGAATCGGTTGCCTTATTGGTTAAAATCCCTTGTTAGATTAAGCTTATGATGGGTAACTTTTGTGCTCTTGAAGACAATAAACCAAACTGCATGCTTCTTTCTGGAAGAACTTTTTAGCTTGAGCTACTTCTCTTTGTTTATGACAAGTCACGTAGGTACTGGGATACTCCACAGCAGGAGTCGTCCAGACAGATCTAAAATAGTCCCAATATAAACACTTATTATGGGCTCGCAGTAGTGATTCAGAACAAGACAAAAACACGTTTTGGAGGACTGATTCAGGATGTACTGACTTATCAAATACAACCTGTAAATTCTGTACAAAAAAAGTAAAGAACCATATGCTGGCATGACTTTTGCACACAAAATATTGAGTAGATTGTGTGTTAGATTTTCACAATCTTTACTCAATATTCATAATAAATTACAAAGAAACAGCAAGTAACACATTCGAGTAAAGAGAAGACAAGTATAAAGTAGTATTAGAGTAATATTTTCTTGTAAAAGATTCTCTGTTAACACTTGGATTATTTAAAGTTTAGCTACATGAGATGATTTTTAAAGTTTTCTTTTTTTGTTTTGGAGGTCTACTACAATGCAATTATGAGAAAGCAAGGCCAAAAACACACAAGTGTTTCCTTTCTGAGATCCTGCTCTGCTCCTATTGGTCAGATATTACCCAGTATGTTATAATTAGTTGAGGTCAAGCTCAAATCGTTGTCCTTTGGATGTAACAAAAAGGTGGATTTGTTTTTGCAGCACAGAAAAAAAAAGCTTTTAGAAATGTTGACATGCGACAAATCAAACAGGCTGCAACTGCAGTGTTTGAAGGTCAAAAAAGACATTGTTTGCAGGGCAGTAAAGAATATATATTGGTGTTATTTAAATTTGTTAAAAAACTTTTGTGCAGAAAGACTAAAATGACTGATGAATCATTTCAGGCAGTGCAGAATCACCTTTCTTTTAGGCGGTATTAACTCTATTTATTGTGCACTTTGATCTTTGAAGATTTGCAGACCATTTACAGCTATAGTACTGCACACACTCCACAAAAAGTCATTTTTGGAAAAACAAAACATAAAAGGGGTACTTTTGCCTATGATCACAAGATCAGTGGAATACTTGTGTGTGTGTGTGTATATATATATATATATATATATATATTGCAAATTTTAATTGCTAGCTCTTTCACATTCATAGTCTGACAAATATTTAAATCATTTTAAATAAAGCCAAAAACTGATGGTGTGTCAGGACACAAGTGGAACTGATCTCAGACACTTTTTCTTCTTCGTCTTTTAATTTATTATGATGTATTATTATGACTGTTTATCGTCGTTAAGATGTGGGGCTTAGGTTCCAAGAAAACATATTCCCCATGCTTGAAATGTTCTGTTTGACTTATTAATAATCTAAAGAAATGTTTGTCCTTCAGTCTGGGAGGAACGCTTACTAATTTAAGAGATTTCTGTTCAAATGAACTGGACCACATTCAAAACGTTGAGGTTGCATCATTCCTTTTCAAATGCACACCAACCGTTTGTGCTCTTTTGTAGAATAAATTACAAAAAGAGACCCACCTATCCACCTCCAAATATTTCACCACTTCTCATCCAAAACCTCCTCCCACTTTCCTGTCAGATATACATTTTTAATGAAATAACACTACCATAAGTAACTTTAAAGACCCTATGAAATCAAAATTGGAGAAGCCATCTAAATGCTAATGTGCCGCTTATTGAACCTTCTGATGCATGAATTATTAAATCACAAATATTTTTCTTTTTTCAACAAACCTTTTTTTCTTTTTTAAGCCGTTTTATTTGTTTTCTTATTACAGTTCCAAAATTACACTATATCACACTACATGCATTTAGCATCGTAATGTAAGTTAAGATGTTCTGTAATGTAAGTGCCAAATTATTAAATAAAATACTGTCACCCTTATATCTTAACCTATTTGAAACAAAGCATGTTGTATCCAAGCTTTCATGTTGTTTACAGCAAATTTTGCCATCCAAATGTTGAAGCAGAAATAAAGACTCATCAGACATCCATCATCTGTTGTCCAGTTTTGGTAATCTTGTGTGAATTTAGTCTTAGGGCCAGATTTGCTAACAGCTTGTGCCAGCACACAGTGACTTTTTGGCTTGAAAACAGTATTATTGGTACTTACTAAACAAGCACAAAGAATAATAGTGCAATAAAGGTATGTACACGTACACAGCTGTTTTTATATCATCTGATATTATTGAATATGCATTTGTAGGAGCAAATTTTATGATAAGGAAGTGTTTAGGGCCTCACGGTGGCGCAGTGGATAGCACGTTCGCCTCACAGCAAGAAGGTCGCTGGTTCGAGCCTCGGCTGGGTCAGTTGGCGTTTCTGTGTGGAGTTTGCATGTTCTCCCTGTGTTGGCGTGGGTTTCCTCCGGGTGCTCCGGTTTCCCCCACAAGTCCAAAGACATGCGGTACAGGTGAATTGGGTAAGCTAAATTGTCCATAGTGTATGAGTGTGAATGGGTATATATGGATGTTTCCCAGAGATGGGTTGCAGCTGGAAGGGCATCCGCTGCGTAAAACATATGCTGGATAAGTTGGCGGTTCATTCCGCTGTGGCGACCCCAGATTAATAAAGGGACTAAGCCGAAATGAAAATGAATGAATGAATGAATGAAGTGTTTAAATTAATCACGCAATGTTATTTACTTATGTTTGCACTCCTTAAATTACAGGAATTTCCACAATTATTTAATGCCTGAATAAAAAAACATGCCTTAAATGTTGTGCATATTTCAAGCACAACATTTAAGACATTTTTTAGTTTTTAATAATAATGCAACTTCCCATAATTTGGGGAGCATGTGCTTTTATGTTTACTTACAGTAAGTCATATCAAAATGCATTTATGTGAAATAGTCTACAAGATGTACAGTACATTTTGACAACTGTTTGTGTTTCTGACCGTTCGGGCACAGAGAGAAACCAGCTTTCACATTGTTTGATGGAACTCGTGCTGGTATTACGTGACTCACCCTAGTTGTTTGTTACAAGATGTTTTTAATTCCTTAAGCAAATTTAAAATAACATATTTGGAAAACTATAGGTTTCTTTTTTTCCTCTGATATTTAAAATAAATATGTGTGGAAAGATTATTCTACCTTCTACCACACACACACACAGTCTCTTTTGTTTTGTTTTTTGTGGTTGTTGAGTTGTCGTGATAAAGCCATCTCAAGCAATGTCACCTTTGCATTTAAAATGACATAACTGAGCAAATGACACTTGATGTGATAAGCATGCATAAAATCTTCTTCATATTCATGTGACATATTCATATGACATCTTAGCACACTTTCCACATATGTGTCCTTTTTAGACTGTAGAGAAAAAAGAATCTTGTGTCATGTCTGGTCATTGTAGATCACCATATGAACATGAGCTCTGCTTACCGTAATTGCCATTGTAATGTGCGTTAAAGCTAATTTGCATTGTGCTTAATGTGTTGGTTCATTTGTAAGATGTCACATCTTTGCACTTTAATTTGTGCATGGTCTGTATTTGTAATTTGTCCTGTTTGGTAAATCTAGCTTTTACTGACAGCATTGTCACCGGTGTGCTTTTCTTCTGCTGCTGTAGCTCATCTGCTTTAAAGTTGGATGTGTTGTGTGTTCTCTCCTGCAAACCTCAGTTGTAATGGGTGGTAATCTGAATGGTTGTTTTAATTACAGTTGTCTTTCTATCAGCTTGTATCAGTCTATATATCATCAACAAGACATTTTCACCCACACAACTGCCGCTCACTAGATATTTTCTCTTTTTTGGATAATTCGGTGTAAACCCTAGAGATGGTTGTGTGTAAAAATCCCAGTAGATCAGCAGTTTGTGAAATACTCGGGCCAGGATGTCTGGCACCATTAGCCCTGTCACATTCAAAGTCACTTAAATCACCTTTCTTCCCCATTCTAATGCTCAGTTTGATCTTTAGCAGATGGTCTTGATCATGTCTGCCAATAGTGTAAATGTACTGAGCCATGTGATTGGCTAATTATATATTTGCATTAACTCGCAATTGAAATACCTAATAATGTGGCCAGTAATCTGTGCTTCATCAGCCATGTCTAGTTTATGTTGTCCTCCAATAAAAACAAGCAATGGAACACACAATGGAAATAAAATGAACCAACAGCGAACAAAAATAAGCTACTTTTCAAAGCAGTTTTTGAAGTGTGTAATAGTTGAAACATGTATGTTAGGCTGTATAGGTGCTGTGATTACCTGCTGAGCTATACATGAGTGAACTCCTGCCCCAGAGTCAGCACTATATTGAAGGGGTGAAGTTGGTTTCGTGAATCATTCTGGGAAATAGCTGTCACTATATGTATGTTCTGAGCAGACACTTTCATGCCAATGTGCTTGACAGAATGTGCACATTCAGTGGTGATATGTACTGTAGGGGCTGGAAGATGAGAGTAAACCAACCTAAGGGCAATACACACACATACAGTATATAAAAATATCACATTAAACTCACATTAAAAATTTCAGATGTATATTCTAGTCTAGTCCTGATATACAGTATATAGCTAATAAATATAGCTAAGGTCCAAAGTAGAAGTATTAAGGAGTTTTCAGAGCAAAATGCCTTGAATTGAGAACAGCTAAAATGCATCCAGGCAGATCTTGACTGCATTACACTTTCATACAAGCAAAAAAAACACAGCCATCGATACACTTGGTCCCACATTATATGGTGTCCTTAAATAATATGCACTTACATCAAAATGTAAATACAATGGACTTACTGTGTTCATAATGTATTGCGGAACACTTGTGGTGCTCTTGAGGCGGGATACGAGTTGGGTTGGGTGTTTACACATTTATTTAATTTTAGTGTAAGTACATATTAGTTAAGGGGACTTAATATAAAGTGGGACCTACACTTAGCAAGTAAATATATACAAAAATCAATAGAATCTCATGGGAAGCTATTTTCATGTTTTTACTAAGAAACAGTTTTGTTATCTACTAAAAGCATGTGCTCTCTTTCTCAACACAACACTGACATCCGTTGACAGCTGTACTAGGACAAAAAATACTATGGAAGTCAAGGGTTACAGGTTTCCAACATTCTTCAAACACATGGATTTGGAACAAGTCCAAAATGTAAATGGTTGGAAATGGTTGGAAAAATCAAGAGATCGCAATGACATATGATGATATGTGCAGGTGTTGTAGTGCTATCCCATTTCTTAGGGCTAAATTTTGAAGCCCTACCACTTTACATTGCACTACAACACCTGCACAAAAGGGGTAGGGGTACAAAATTAGAATTGGGATTGGGCCTTAATGCCTGAAAAAAAGTATGTTTTTAGTTTTTTATTTAGCAAGAGTTTTTTAGGCTTTAATAATGGCGCAACTTCCCATATTTTGAAGAGCATGTGCTTTTATGTTAACTAACAGTAAGCCATTCATTCATTCATTCATTTCCTTTTCGCTTAGTCCCTTTATTAATCTGGGGTCGCCACAGCGGAATGAACCGCCAACTTATCCAGCATATGTTTTACGCAGCGGATGCCCTTCTAGCTGCAACCCATCTCTGGGAAACATCCATACACACCCATTCACACTCATACACTACGGACAATTTAGCTTACCCAATTCACCTATAGCGCATGTCTTTGCACTTGTGGGGGAAACCGGAGCACCCAGAGGAAACCCACGCCAACACGGGGAGAACATGCAAACTCCACACAGAAACGCCAACTGACCCAGCTGAGGCTCGAACCAGCAACCTTCTTGATGTGAGGCGAACGTGCTATCCACTGCGCCACCGTGAGGCACAGTAAGCCATATCAAACTTAATTTATGTGAGATGGTCCACAAGTTGTAAATTTTGATAACTGATTGTGTCTTTGACAGTTCGGGCACAGAGAGCAACCAGCTCTCACGTTGTTTGATGGAACTCGTGCTGGTATTACGTGACTCACCCTAGTTGTTTGTTCCAAGTTGTTTTTAATTCCTGAAGCAAATTTAAAATAACACGTTTGGAAAACTATAGGTTTCTCTGTTCCTCTGGCATTTAAAATAAATGTGTGGAAAGATTCTTCTACTTTCTACCACCTTCTACCTTCTACTTAAAATGACACATTATATTGAGAGCGGAATTTAATTTTAAAGTTGACTCCCTTGCGTACATTCTCTAACTTTCTCTAACCACACAATGGCTCTGTAGCTTTGGATATCCTGTTGATTATCCTGCCAAAGTGTGAATGACCCAGTTATAATTCATACAAATCAATTGCCTGAACCTGACGTATAGAGGTCTGTTAAACCATGCTAAAGAAACACTCCCTTAATTTCTCGTGCTGCTGCTGCTCTGCACATTTTATATTGTTCTGTTTTACACACAATGTTGGGATGCAAGACAAATCGGTTAATTTCTGTGCTCAGCAGTGGAAGAGTGTGTAGATGTGCTGAATCCATAATCCCGCCGAAGGGAATCTAGAGGGGAAAAAAATAATAATAAATATGAGTGAAAAGAAAGAGAGGGGGGGAAAAGAATGGATGAGGTTGGAAAGAATGCACCTCTGGGGTTATTATCTTAAACATCCTTATAAAAAACAGAGCAATAATTAGAGCCCTATCACTCTGTCACTTTGATTTTCTCCTGCTGAATAGCACTGGCAATCCTTACAGATTGAGTTTAATTAGAATTATATCGTTAAATCAATATATGCCCCACAATGGCTCAACAATAGGCTGAGAACTGGGGTGCGTGATGGCTATAGTGAAAGGCATTAGTTTAAAAAATGTAATCATCTTTTTTTGTAGTGTTTTTTTTTGTTGCCCTTGCATGACTCAGATGTTTATGATTAAATAAATAAATGATTATGCATTCATTCATGTTTTGTGTTTAGATTCATATACTAACCTTTTCAAGTGAAAAATTGGTTACATAAAATTCAAGTATACTTTGAGTTGTGAATAAATAAAAAAATTCACTTTGAAGGTATAGTTCACCCAAAAATGAAAATTCGGTCATAAATTAACCATTCTCTACTTGTTCCAAACCTGTGTCTTTCTTCTGTTGAACACCGGAAGATATACTGAAGAATATTTGTAAAAAAAAAACTGTCATTGACTTCCACAGTATTTTTTGTTTTCTACAATGGATGTCAATGGCGTTTTCTTCCAACATTCTTCAGAATATCTTGTTTGGTGTTCATAAGAACAAAGAAATTGATACAATTTTAGAACCATTTGAGTGAATTTGAATTTGAATGACAAAGTTTATATCCTTTTAAATAAATGATCAGTTTAAGGATTTATTGTTTTGTGAAACAATCTTTTCACAACTAAAACACCACTTCCATCGTATGTGCAGTCTTAGTCTACGCTTGAAACAGAAAAAAAAAATACTTGGAAGATATAAAACAATAACTCCTAAAATGTGACAAATGTGGATATGTACAACATACATATGGTATAAAGAAAGTTATGATGAAGTACCTCAATGTTACTCTTGATTTGTTTGGCTTTTCTGAGATGTGCATAAAAAATTGAGAGAATGTGCAATGTGTAACACCACTGCATTTAAATCGCACACTGTAGGCCATTGCTACACATTGCTATGTTATTTCAAATATGTTGGTTAAAATAATGCTTTATCCTTGTGCATATCTAACTGTACAGTCAGCCTAACAAATATGTATTTTCTTCTGTTATTAAGTAGAAATCATTGTTTGTTGGAATGAAGTCATTATATATGCATTTCTGTAAAAGTATTTGACTTCGCTATCCTACACTATCAAGTACATCAGTATCTTCTGTATGACCTTTACCTTTATATATTTTTACGCAGTCACATTAAGGTTTTCATTGCTTCAAAATGAACTACAATATTACAATAACTATAGAAAAAAATGTTTCTGTTTCTGCTTTATTAAAAAATTTTTTTTTTTTTTTGTTTTTATAAAAGTGTTTCTTTTTATATAGATACTATTTTGGTTTAGGGTGGCACGGTGGCTCAGTGGTTAGCACTTTCACCTCACAGCAAAAAGGTCGCTGGTTCTGTGCGGAGTTTGCATGTTCTCTCTGGCTTTTCTCCGGGTGCTCTGGTTTCCCCCACAGTCCAAAGACATGCAGTATAGGTGAATTGAAAAACTAAGTTGTAAACATTATAAACCTGGCCTTTATACTTTATTTATAGGGTAATCAGTGAGGGCTCCTATTTCTCCCATTCTGGTGTCAGTGAGGCATTTACACAAAACAGATTTCTAAAACATTTGATAAATTTTGCTCATTTATTGCTTATTTATTTATTACATGACAATGCTGTTTTTCTGGGCCTGGGACAAATGTTTTTATAGAGTGTGTTTTTAAAAAAAAACAGCATTATCTATGTTCCCATCTTAAGATGCCAATTGAACTTATGCACAACACTGGGATATCACATAAACATCTGTAAATAAAGCATCATTTTCTTACATGGAGTCAAGGAGAATAAAATCATCACTTCTTGATGAACAAACGTCAGATATCAAAAGAAAAATGGAATTTGCTGTGGTAGGAGAAGCCACGGTGGGTCCTTTTCTTATATAATAAATTACTTGCACCTCAGAAGTGCAAAATGCAATGAGTGTGTGGTGGCTTTTGGAGGTGCGAGATTGCTCTTTGGGAGCGCAGCCACTCAAGACTCAAGTTCTGGGAGGTAATAATATCAAAGCACTTTCATGACAGACTTTGGCTAAGAGATTTTAGAATAACCAAAAATACATTTCAGGTGTTTTGCAGTGCATCCGGAAAGTATTCATAGCGCTTCACCTTTTCCACATTTTTTTATGTTACAGCCTTATTCCAAAATGGATTAAATTAATTTATTTCCTCAAAATTCCTCAAACAAAATGGGCAGAAATTCCCAAAGACAGGTATGCCAAGCTTGTGGCATCATATTCAAAAAGACTTGAGGCTGTAATTGCTGCCAAAGGTGCATCAACAAAATATTGAGCAAAGGCTGTGAAAACTTATGTACATGTGATTTTTCAGGTTTTTTATTTTTAATAAATTTGCAACAATTTCAAAAAATCATTTTTCACATTGTAATTATGGGGTATTGTGTGTAGAATGTTGAGGAAATAAATGAATTTAATCTATTTTGAAATAAGGCTTTAACTGGGTGTTTCACTGGACCGGTACTTTAAGAGCAGTGAGTATAAAGCAAATTCTCCTAGAAGAGCAACATGGTCGTGCAGCGCGTCTTTTTAAAGACGTTGCTCAGACCATGCGTTTCTGGATGTGGTGGTTCACTGTCCACGGTTGATGGGCACGAGCACTGTGTTGCATGTTTGGGGGTTCAGCATGTTAATGCAATGCTCACAGGCAGCGCATGCCATCACTGCGATTGAAAATACAGTTTTAATTTGTTTTTCCAAAATGCACATAAAAAGAGGTGGATGGAAAGAAAACCATTGTTATCGCTTTTTGTAAACTACAAAAACTTGAATTAGATTTTCTTTTATATGAGTACAGAATAAAGTGAGAGCTATTGGCCTGGTATGAACAACAGAGAAAAGATGAAGATTTTTGTTACCCGGTTGTCATGTAAACACTCTGATTACATGCACTCTCATAATGTGATCGTAATGAGATTTCCAAAAATACTGATTAAACTTTACCGCATGCTGTATACACAATAATTCAGACAAATGGATGCAATTAAGCTTGTACTAAAGATAATATTAAAGTATGTGTCATATGGCAATATTACAAACCATAAACAAGCACGTAAATACTTGTATCTGCACGTACTCCACTCTGACTGAATGTATGCATGTGCTTGTGATGTGTACACGGCTCCACAAATGAGCTCAGTGACATTATTAAATTTTTTCTGCAGTCTGAATTACTGAACTCTTTCAACACAATGCATTGCTACCTGTTTCTGCTCCTTATCTACATCCAGATACAGTGTGAAGAGCCTGATGACATTGTAGGAAAAAAACAACAACGCAGGCTCATTCTGAAAACGCACCACTATATACATTTCTGGAGAGTGGCAAATACGTCCCAGGAGCTACGTTTTTTGTAATTTTTGTTTTTGCGAATTTACCAAAAGCACGTTTTTTTGCGCTTGTGTACACTTTTTCAGATCTCAGATTTCTCTCGCGAGTGACATTCGCACCTGCTGTTCTCACGTAAATCCACCAGAGGCCACTGTTGACTGACTGCCGACTGATTGAATGACTGTCTGACTGACCGATCGTCAGACCCAACCTGCTCCTTCCCTAAATCCAATCAATAGTGTTTTCAAAAGCACCGATTGACCCGCCCACCCACTTCCCTAAACCCAACCGACAGTTTTCAATCCAGAAAAAGAAAAGCCCTCACGTGATTTTTACCACGTTTTCAGATTTTACCACATTCTCACCCTGTTATTTACTTGTTTATTTTATTTTTTGGTTTCTATTTTTGTCTTACCTGCTTTCTGGAACTGTTCTTCACCAGACTCTAACCCTGTTGTCGTGGTCAACTTCTCTCTGCGTCTCAAGTCCGCCGACGTACATGGCAAACTAACTTGGTAAAAGCACCATTAACAAAATGGCGGGAAAGCCGTCCATATGAAGGTAACCGGTCAGCTGGTGAAGTGACACAATTAAGCGCAAAAAGGAACGGCGTTATACCGCCCAGTAGCGTTCGTTTTAAAAAACGAAATGCAGCCATACATACTTCTAGCTACATAATTCCCAATCTCCAGAAATGTATAGGGCTACTTTTCGGAATGATCCTATGTTGAAAAACCCAGTTACAAAGCTAATTTCTTCTAAGCAGATAAAATACATTTAAATTATGTTTAAATGATAACTATGGTATGTACTAATGATAGGTTCACAACAGACATTGTGTCACAGGCTCTAGATTGCTTGAGGGATGTTTGCAACCCAGACTCATTGGAGATAGATATGTTATGAGAAATATGTGCCCTGGTCTACGTATGCTACGTATCCACCACAGGTCGCTGTGTACATTTGTGTACACTAAAAAGACAAACTAGCGTGTTTTTACCACAATTTCACACTGCCTTTATTTGGGTTTTGTTTTACCTTTTTCACAATAGTTTCATGAGCAGACAATGCAGCAATTTTGTCAAAATGATCCTCGTTCACACACATGGAAACAACTAAAAGTAGTTTGGTTTTTGTGGGAAAGCATATTTAAATTTAGCAGCTAATCACGGGCATACTTGTTAACCCTCCTGTTTTTCCTGGGATTCTCTGGGATTTCCCGTTCCCTTCCTATGCTTTAATTTCACATCCTGATGTTGACAGGTATGATCACGGGACACACTAACCATTCTAATTACACTCGTGTTTTTTATAACGTTGTGTTATACTTGAGCCAAATCTGGCTAAATATGCTAAATAAATAGCAACTCCCTGCATTGACTACTTCTTCACCATGGTATCATAATGACAGCTACTTTGCGTCGCCCCCTGTTGTTACAAATAACAGCGAGCAAGTTTCAAGTATAAAAGCCTCCAAAGAAACATTTTCCAAAAAAAAAGTAAATCACCAAAATTACACTATTAACTGGCTGCAATTAATCCCATGTCAGTCATTTCATGTCTGATATCTGGCGACATTTGCTTTCTACTGTACATCACCAATGCATGGTGTTAATTAGTCTGTTCTGTTTTCTTGTGGTTGCAGCCATGAATATGTAAAGACGATGTAATTGAGCAGGCTAATACACTTTAATGCTTATACACATTGTATGATGCGGCATCTGTGCTGTAGTGGTGTCCAGTGGTGTATTAGAGTGGCAAAAGCATGGGTGAAAATATTCCCCTGTTTCAAGAGACAAGGGAAGTGATAGACACCCACATGAAAAAAAATTGTGTTTTTGAACCATGCATAGTAACTACTAAGTAGTAGATAGTAAAGTGTATTATACTGTATTAAAGTGGTGGTCCACTACAATATCATATTTTTGTTGATGTCTAATGTAGCTGTGCGAACATAAACAACATCTCTGAATGTAAAACGCTCAAAGTTCAATGCAAAGGGAGACATTGGCTTTTACAGAGTTAGCTTAGCAAAGCCTACAGCGAACATAGTTTGGGGACTACAAAAAAATACATCCGGGCTAGTAAGATCACAAGCGCTTAAGGTTACACGCATTCATCATGCGCATACACCCCGCACAGCAACGGGGCATGACCAGAGGCGCTGTAATGCTGTAATGTAGCAGAGAAAGCTAAAAGGTCGTCCAAACGGTGCTATTTCTACAGAGCTTGTTCTGTTTTTGTATTTGGGCTTCCAAAGGACACGACACAAAGAAAGAAGTGCTTACAATTTAATTTTAATTATGTTCCAGAGAATTATAAAAAATATATAGCTAACATTTGACAAAGGACAACTTCCAGAATCTCTCTCAGTTCAGTGCTGAATTTGGCTAAAAACTCCTCCAACCAACGAAGCTGTAGATTGTGAGTCACAACCTTATTAAAGTATTTTTATTTGTTAAAATTGATCTATTACATGCAGAGTTTCTAGCGTTAACAGTATGTTGTAGCAAGGACGTAAGCAAGGATGTAAACAATGATAAATGCTGTTTGGCACCGCTAACAATTTAGCTACAAATTCATATTTATCAGTCAAACCACTGTAAACACCCACAATCTTCACCAGCGCTGCACATTATGCAAATCACAGCACATTATGTTAGCTGACCAATCAGACATTCAGGCCTTTCAGAGGAACTAGGAAATATGACAATCGTTTTCATGTTAGCTGTATATAATCAAAGTAAGATATATGAAAAAATAACGTGATGTTCTACAAATGAAGCAAGAGCACACATTGCTTTTTATTTTATAAACACAACCAAGCCTTAGAAATACACTCTGGACCACCTGTTAATGAATGCTACAGCAAACTGTCCTGTTAACTATTGTGAACTGATACATTCATTCATTCATTAATTTTCTTGTCAGCTTAGTCCCTTTATTAATCAGTGGAATGAACCGCCAATTTATTCAGCATATGTTTTATGCAGCGGATGCCCCTCTAGCTGCAACCCAACACTGGGAATCACCCATACACTCTCATTCACACACATACACTACAGACAATTTTAACTTACCCAATTCACCTATAGCGCATGTCTTTGGACTTGTGGGGGAAACCAGAGCACCCGGAGGAAACCCACGTGAACACGGGGAGAACATGCAAACTTCACACAGAAATGCCAACTGACCCAGCCGAGGCTCGAACCAGTGACCTTCTTGCTGTGAAGTGACATCGCTACCCACCGTGCCACCGCGCCACCCCTGAACTGATACACTCTAATTTAATTTCTACTACAGTAAACTGGTTAATTGTAGTATAATATATTTCAAAAACTACAATACATTAAAATACATGAAAACTACAATGTTGGGTCATATGTTTATATTACCACAGTTGTATTACAATAGCAACTATATAATTACCACAACCTATTAATTAAGAACATTATTGAAGTATGGTAAAAAAAAAAAACAATAAAGCATTTACTCTAATTAAATGCCACAGCAGCAGCCTATATTTTCATATTGGTAAAGTAGATAATACAAATTAGGATTGGGCCTTACCCTGATTATTGGCAGCAGTCACATTACTGCTGACAAGACATTGTCACTTTTTAATAACATATAGCCTACAGTATTTACTAATACTTTTAGTTATTTCCCTATGCAGTTCTTTGGAAGAGACGTCCCTTGTCTCACCAGGGAAAACGCCCTATGTGGGAGCGATAGAGAGCAAAATGCAGTGTGATAGGGATGCTCTGATTTGATGAATGAGGCGACTACGGCGCATGTGACATTTCTCTGAGACCAAGCTTCGCGCTTTGTCTCCTGCTGATTGCCACGTTGTTTGAGCAATAAGGTCTCACTACCATCCAGAGGTGTGAGAAGAGCAGAGAAAAATACTGACACACACGCACACGCACACACACACACACACACACACACACACACACACACACACACACACACACACACACACACACACACACACACACACACACACACACACACACACACACACACACACACACACACACACACACACACACACACACACACACACAGACACACACAGACACACACACACACACACA
>CAIGQW010000272.1:1327909-1339409 GCA_903798125.1 Danio choprae
GTGTGTGTGTGTGTGTGTGTGTGTGTGTGTGTGTGTGTGTGTGAATGAGTGAGTGTGTATGAATGTTTCCCAGAGATGGGTTGCGGCTGGAAGGGCATCCGCTGCGTAATACATATGCTGGATAAGTTGGCGGTTCATTCCGCTGTGGTGACCCCAGATTAATAAAGGGACTAAGCTGAAAAGAAAATGAATAAATGAATGAATGAATGAATGAATAAATGTTATTTAATTAATTCACTGATCAACTAATGGTGGGTTAAGGCATGCATTAATCAAGAACTAACTTTAGCTACAGCAAGAATCAGATGAGTTCATGTGTGAATAATGGCTACCTTAATTCCATGTTAGTGCATGTATGTTAATTAAACACTTTAGTTTTAGGTAGATTTAACTAACATGAACTCATGACCTGTTAATGTATCTTTATGTCATGACTTTACTTGGAGGGGCACATTATCCTTAACTCATTCTTAACTACTCATCCACTCATCTGTTTAAACGTAACAGCTATACACATCTATCTAGTGTATGTTTACACTGAAACACTATAGAAAAGTGTTGTGTCTAAATCAAAATGAACTGTTTAAACACATGAGTTGATGAGTAGTTAAGAAGGAGTTAATAATAACTAATAATATTGACCTTAAAATGGTTTTTAAAAATTTGAAGCTGCTTATTTTCTAGCCGAAATAAAACAAATAAGTCTTTCTCCAGAAGAAAAAGTACTATAGGAAATGCTATGAAAAATACATTGCTCTGTTAAACATCATTTGGGAAATATTTAAAAATGAAAAAAAATTCACAGGAGGGCTAATAATTTTGACTTCAACTGTATGTTTCCGCAGTCCACCTGCAATTTTTAAATGAACCCACTATTTGTAGCAGGCTGGTAACGAAAGAGTGTTAACTGAATAAACTGCCAATGATTTGCATAAATATAAAATGAACATAATGGATCACCAAGCCCGGAGAGATTTAGGCAGACTTTTTTCAAATAAAAAGGGAAAAACCAATATCCTGGCACTGGCAGATGCCATAAGGTGGTAAACTGTCAGCGGATCAATCAGGAAGCAGGCAGAGCACGTTCAGACTAGACCTGCACAGACTTTTCGGTGTTAGATTTGAGCAAATACAAATGTGACCTTGTTAATTGTAACTATAGCAACATCTAAAACAGGCACTCGCATGCGGCGATTCATCATTTGCTACTTCCTGAGTAAAAAAAAATCTTACTAATGCATTAGCGTTGCTTCTATGATTAGACAAATACCAATTTATTTGACTTTTAATTTGTTTTTGTTCTTTACATAGGTCTATATTCATTTTGCACGAGTGTTGCAAATAATTTTGAGCAAACTTTTAAACAGGTTTTAAAGCATCTTAACACCCGCACCTGCTCATTATAAGTATTATCATACTCATCAAATCTTGTCCCGATGCTTCAGGTTCTGTAAGTGCAAGTCTCTACGTCAGACGAGCAGTTAAAACCAGCAGAGAACTGTAGCACTGAACCCGTTTGCATGCATTCAGCAAAATAGGTTTTAATTTAGTAGGTTGTTATTAAGCCAATCAAATAGTGATTTTTACATAGATTAAACATGTAGGAGCTGTTTGTTTATGTAAAAAATTTTGATTAAGGATAGTCAGAACAAAGCATTTTATTTCTATTAATAACATCTGACGGCTATCTGCCTCATCATGTCTGATTTGCTGTCTGTCATTGTGCTGTTTTTTATTCTGACTTCTGACCCGGGTTATCCTTCTCTAAAAGCAAAAGTATCTGAAGAGTGAGCGGAGAGAACCTACTTAGAGTAGGCGGGGAGAACCAGCTCATTTACATTTAAAGGCACAAAACAGTTACAATTTCCTGTGACCCAAAAATGTACATTTACAATGTCCTCCTCCTTCTATAAACTGTTTTAATGCGTACACCTACACTGCCCCTAACCCCAACCCCCAGTGATCACTTGTAGAAGAAGTGCAGCAAGGAGGAGCTGAAGCTCAAATGTACATGTACAATAAATGATCTGAATGGGCATTTTGACCTGAAATTTCACAGACATGATGACACAAACCAGCAAAATAGGAGCCCTTTAAAACCAATTACCTGTGACTAAAAAGCATTATGATTTTTGACAATTACACTATCATCAAGCTGTACTTTGGGTTTTATTATTTAAAATCTCAACCTGTCCTCCTTTGTACTTGATGAATGTTCTCAATGTTGAAAGACAACGTTCTTAGAATAATGTTGTCATAAATGTTAGTATAGAAATTAATATAATCTTAATGGAATGTCCTAATAATGTTTTAAATTGTGTTCTGAGAACATTAATATACTATAAGATTGGAATGTTATTTAAAAAAATGTAACAACATTCATATAACCGAACAAGAATGTTGATATGATGTCTATAAAAAAACTGAATGTTTTGAACATTTTAAGAACATTTCAACAATGAATGGGAAAAAAAAATTATAACCTAAAATTGTGAACAAAGTACATCATTGCATGCTTTTAGGAGCTACAGTTTCCCTAGAAACCTGAGGGTGCATTGTAATCAGAAGTGGACGTCTGTACAGTACAGGTATGTCTTGCTCTATTTTAATGGAAAAGCCCTTTTTAAGTGTTGACTTTGGATAGGGTAGGAGCAATGAAAGACAACAATTTCCTCAGTATCTTCAAGTGGAATGTTTCCAGCTTACAGTGCAGTGTGATGTTCATCACCCACAACACCTTGTCTACACTGGATGCGACCGCTATTGGTGGCATCACACACAATTAGAGACTTTATACACTAGACTTCACAACCCATTTATTGCAAAACGTTAGTCTTTTGTGTCAGATAGATAGATAGATAGATAGATAGATAGATAGATAGATAGATAGATAGATAGATAGATAGATAGATAGATAGATAGATAGATAGATAGATAGATAGATAGATAGATAGATAGATGAAAAATCACTAACATTAAACAGTTAAGTTGATTTCTTTTGTCATGACACTTAATGGTTGTTCAACACTGTCTTGTGAGAACGTTTCAAAGATGGCCTTCTCAGGCGACCAAATATTGTGACCAAATATACCCTATTAAAATCTAGTCTGACTCACAGTCTGCTATGACTATGACCTACTGACTAGCCAATAAAAAAGCAACAAAAAATAACGTATTGTTCAGCATGACATGGTGTAAAAACTTGAATACCACGTAGGCAAAAAGAGTAAAATGTGATACTGGGATATATGGGATTTCAATAAGGAAGAAAATCTTGTTGTGACAGCAGATGTTTTGCTTGTATGATGAGTCCTCTAGCTGCAAACAGGGCGCTATTCATCTTGCTCAATTTGTTTACCACTAGCTCATGCTGATGACATTTTATTCTTTTGTCTTAACTTGCGCCATAGCCGAGGATTCAATTGGGTGTCATCATTGTACATTCTACATACATATCATATCCAAGTTTATTAAATCCATGTCTCACAGTGTGATTTGTAATCATCTTATAAGACCACTGAAATCACACAGTCTGTAGAAGACTTAAAGGGATAGTTCACCCAAAAATGAACATTTACTCACTATTTACTCAGCCTCAAGCGGTTTAAAACCTTTATGGTTTCTTTATTCTGTTGAACACAAAATATATTTTGAAGAAAGCTGAAAACTTAACCTTTGACTTCCATTGTAGGAAAAACAAATACTATGGATGTCCATGATTACATGTTTCCAGCATTTTTCAAAATGTCTTCTTTTGTGTTCAACAGAATAAAGAAGCTCATTCTCAGTCAAAGAAACTCGAGAAACTCATGATGACAGATTATAATTTTTGGGTCAACTCTCCCTTTAAGACTCACACTTAAAACTGCTTGGGACAGTTCATGTCAGAGATATTACTAACTTGACATATGCATTTGAAATGGGATTTTGGCCAACAGTTGTAGGGCTTTCAGAAAAATATTGGCCTTGCATGCCTAAAATAGCTACCCAAAGGTATTGCAAATGTGGCCGGTGAGTGAACCGGTTTCCTTGACAGTGGGCTTTGGTATTATACTTTCTTCTTAAAAAAAAAAAACAGACATTACAGATGACTACCCCCTGAGTTCACTGCTGACAGCACTGTACAGGGACTAACTCTTCACAACACTTTAACCAAAAAATGTGACTGCTTCTTTCTCATAAAAAGCAAGGTGGCTCTGAAAGGGCACATCAGGGATTCTGGAGTATTTCTTGGCTATGGACGCGGTTCTTGGCAGAAACTGATAGGAAGAAGATTCTAAAGGAAACAAACAATACTGGCTCTATGGCAAGTTGTGAGGACTGTCTTTGAATATTAAATAAGTAATTGCCAAAATATAGCTAGCTCTAAAATATACCTAGCTCTTCTAGAAGCTGATTGCACATGAAAAAAATAAATGAATAATCTATATAAATGAATAATTTAAGAAGATACAGATTAGAAAGAAGTCAAATTATCCAAATAGTCCTCGCATGTGCAATGAGACATACTGCATGTGTTTAAACCATGCATGAGTACAAGATGTCCATTACTTTTGTCTTAAACTTATTCTCTGATTCACACTCCAGGGCTGAAGGTGGCTGTAACCATAACGCACCATAACGCTGGATGAAAACCACTGTATAATACAAGAAGAAGATATCCATTATGTAGTGGACGTTGTAACCATAAACATCTATTATAATGTCGATGGTTGTAACATGCATGCTTACTGTGATTGTTGGGTTTAGGGTTGGGATAATTGTAGACGTTAACAGAGAAGCTGCAGGGCCATTTGGGTGGAGCTCACCTCCAATGAGGGGGAGCTTGAGCTCCAGCTCCTCCTTCTATAAACTGTTTTAATGCGTACACCTACACTGCCCCTAACCCCAACCCCCAGTGATCACTTGTAGAAGAAGTGCAGCAAGGAGGAGCTGAAGCTCAAGCTCCCCCTTTCTGGAGCTCAGCTCTGCCCATGTGGCTCTGCAGTGAGTACCACTTGGGTTAATAATACACACTGTAATGTGTAAATGAATAAATAATACAAATAATAATAATTTCACGTATGATGAATACACACATTGACGTATTGGACGTAATTGTTCTATGAACATTCATTGATGAAATCAAAATAGACATGCACACACACTCACATACATGATTTTGACATGCATGACGTCGTGAAATGAAATAATTATACTTGGTAAAATTTCTTGAAATAAGTAAACTTACCAAGGCTTTAGTAAAGAAAAAAATGTCTTAAAAGAAATATTATTAAAAGAAATAACACTTATTACAAGCAGTGTATTTAGTTTAATTATCTTAAAAAAAGCTTGCTTTTTTGTTTTGCTTTTACTATGTGTGAAAAAAGATCTTAAAACTAGAGTTATTAAACAGGAGAATTATATATTAAAAATTTTAAAGTCTTAAAATGAGCCTTTTAAACTTAAAACTGGATTATTGTATGGATTAAATCAGGTTACTTATACTGTATACCAAACACGGTGGAATGTATTTTAAGAAAACAATCATATAATCTTAACACAATCTGATTTTGCATAGTAATGTATTCTTAAAACAAGATTGACATGATTTTTGATGATTATTTTCTATTGTCAAAAACACGTTTGTAACTTGACCAGGTTTTTTGCAGTGAAGAAGTTCAACTTTACCATCAGTCAGTGGTATTGTGATGCTTGTCCTTGTTTGAGGGTAATACAGAAGGATTTCTACAGCACTGGGACTACACTTTGGTCCAGTGAGGACTGGCACAGCAAGTGTAAGTGTAATTTCAGCACAATTCTTTCTGCTGCGCACACCATCTGATCCTGGTGCTTTGTGGACTCCAGCTGCTTTGTGGATAACGCATCCTAAGGTTTAAACAGATCATATATGCCTCAATTTCAGTTACCTGTCAGGCTAATTGGCATTAATGATACACAGTTAATTTAACTGTAAGCCGCTCTGGTTAGAAAGCATCTGCTAAAAACATACAGTAGATGCACAGGTAAATGGCAGTGCCAGTTTAATGTGATTTACCCAAGCATGACGTGCCAACATGCTTTCTGTTGTGTTTGAACAGTACAAATCAACCATGTTTTTTTCTGCCAATCATTTCTAGCCGATCATTGGGATTCTGCACATGGGTTCGGGCTATGATTGGTAGCTTGTAAAGTTGATTGTTTTCAGGTTTTTGTTGGTGGGGGTTAAATCAAAACGTGCAATTGGGTGTAAGACTGAATGTTTCCGTGTCAGAAGGTGAATCAGGTCATCATGGCAGGTGTAGAGAACTGAGTTCACTGGTCAGGAAGAAATCATCTTCAGTCTCTTGAGTGTTACATGCCATCTTTAGCTTTTTTTGGTTCATAGCAGGCATTTTAATAGCCTTTAAATATTAAAGTCTGGTCTGTTTTTATCTCCTTCTTGGTCCCATATGTGAACCCAGAGATTATTATAGAGGGGGAAAAAAATGTTTTCTTCACAGAAATATAACAAAGATGTATTTCAAGTAAAATTAGCTTTACTCTTGACTGACCATTAGAATAAGTTTGCATTATTATCTCCTGAACCAAGGATGGCATGCTAGGGATTTTTTTACAGCATCTTTTGAGTTAAACAGTATCTTTTAATTAAGAGTGCTTATTTCATGTAAGGAATTTGCAAATATAACTACATAGCACATCACTGACTCTTTTGTTACCACTCAAAGCTCTTACAATAACAGATTCCTTTTATTTGGAATTAAAAGTATAGTGCATCCAAAAATGAAAATTCTCTCATCATTTACTACCCTCGACTTTATCCAAACCAGTTTGAGTTTTTAGTTTTTTTCAGTTGAGCATAAAAGAAGATATTTTGAAGAATGTTGCAAACCTGTGGCCACTGACTGGATTTTTACTATGGAAGACGGTGGTTACATCTTTCCAACATTCTTTGAAAAATATCTTATGTTCGCCAGGAAAATAAAAAAAACTTGTTTGGAACTAGTTTCAGGGTAGTTGTCTTTTTTTTAAGTGTAGTGTTTCTTTAAAGGGCTTCTATTTTACCCATTTTACATGATGCAAGATAAGTCTTTGGTGTCTCCAGAATGTAAAATTTCACCTCAAAATACCCATCAGATAATTTATTATACCCTGCTGAATATGTGAATTTTGTGGTGATATTAATTTGTAGCTGTTTTCTTGTCTGTGCCTTTAATTGCAAATGAGCTGGTCCTTCCTGCCGACCATTCCCACATGTGTGTCTGTTTCTCTTGGTGCATTATGTTAGATAAACAGCAGTCAGTTTTAAAAACATTTTTACACTTGTAAAACTTATTCTTGAGGTTCAGCTGATCACAGAGAGTTGGAACAGATCTTTTAATCCCAGTTTCTTTGAAGAATCCTGTTCTGTTAACATGTGCGTTACGTTACGTTGCGATGGGCCTCAAAACCACTGGGATTTTGATCCTATTTTAATGTCGAGAAATGTAAAAAAAAAAGAGACTTCTTGTGTTTATTTCACTCCAATATGACTGTGGACACACTATTCATACACACAGTTATTTTCAAACAGCTTCCAAAAGTTGATTCTGCATCATTGGTGCCCTTTAAATCATTCTGACTGATGATTCAGAATGCATTGTTTATATGAATGCTAGGCAATCTGATTTATGTGTATTGTATGGACTCAATGTCACTTTATTAATTACACCTTGTCCAATATAGAATTGGACTCCATTCTTCTGAGGTTTTGCTCCATATTGACATGATTGCATCACACAGCTAATGCAGATTTGTCAGCTGTGAATCTCCCGTTCCAGCACATCCCAGAGGTGCTCTGTTGGTTTGAGATCTGGTGACTGTGGAGTCAATTTGAGTGGTCATTAAACCAGTCTTAGAGGATCTGAGCTTGGTGAAATAGCATGTCAACTTGCAGCAAGTAGCCATTAGATGGATTCAGTATTGTTGTAAAAAAATGTAAAAGATGTTGTTATGTATTAACTATTACTACCTGCTTATACTGTACATGGCGAGATGGAGTCATGCTCTTATGGCAAATTCTGACTTGTTACACCCTATCCTAACTACACGTGACACTGCAACAATAAAAGGTATATGTATCTTTTCCAAGTTAAATGGAAACAGATTCTATTTCTGCGATGTCGCTGCTGAACCAACAGCTTAAACTACTATGATAATGTGCAATCATTGTAGAATATAGTGCAATCAATAGGATAGGAGACCACATGGGAAAGCCAGGTTGCTGCCGGAAGTGGTGTTATTGAGACCAGCAGGGGGTACTCAACCTGTGGTCTGCTCAGTGAGTGCCGTCTTTCAGATGAGACGTTAAATCGAGGTCCTGACTCTCTGTGGTCGTTAAAAATGCCAGGATGTCCTTCAAAAAAGAGTAGGGGCAAAATTTGCCCACTGGCCTCTGTCCATCATGGCCTTCTAACCATCCCCATATATCATAATTGGCTTTATCAATCCGTCTCCCCTCCACCAATCAGCTGGTGTGTGGTATGTAGTCTGGCGCAATATAGCTGCCATCGCATCAGGTGGATGCTGCACAGTGGTGGTGGATGAGGAGATTCCACCAAAAAATGTGTAAAGCACTTTGAGTGTCCAGAAAAGCGCTATATAAATGTAAGGAATTATTATTATTATTGTTGTTGTTGTTGTTGTTGTTGTTGTTGTTGTTGTTGTTATGTGCTTTATCCAGTGTTAAATACTACTACATTTTCAGTATGGCCTTTTACGTGCTACACTAAAAGCGGAGCAGATAGTTTACCTCAGATCTTGAAAATAAAATAAATAGCAAACATATGGTTCGAAAATGAATGTTAGAACTGTGACTCAATGCAAAACCAACAATGTCAGTCTCTTACCATGTACGTTTAATAATGTTAAAGAGTTTTTTATGTGTTAATTAGATTATAAACCTTTATGTTTTGTTGGAAGTGCGGTGTGCTATTCTGCGCTTCTGAATGGCTCTGGTATTTAAATGATTTTGTTGTGTTGCGTCACGTCTGGAGCAGACAGCCAAATTGCTTGTCACAGGAATCTTGTCACATGTTTTAAGGACACAGTGTTATACTAAGTAATGTTTTTTTTTTCAGTCTTCTATTGTCCAGCTTTGGTGAGTTTGTGAACTGTAGCCTCAGGAGGCATTTACAAATTGTTTTCAGGCAAAAAGGTAAAACGTTTTGCCTGTTCGTTCACATGACAATGACACTTTTGAAACTGAAAATATGTTACAAAATGGAAGTTTTTGAAAATGATTTTAGGGGGTGTAGATTAAAGGAAATATCAAACAAAGACACAACAATGGTGGAGTATGTGGTAGTGTTTTTTGCTCAAGTGTGGATTTACAGTAGTTAACATTACGAAAGCAGAGATCCAACACACTCAAATTCTACATACACATCAGCACCGAGCCGCCAACATCACGTCGTCACTTTCCTACAGGCACTGTTGATTAACAAAGTGACCGCGAAAAATACTTGCCTGGCATACCTACAGTAATACTGCACTTTTTGCAGATTCACAGATTGACAGTACATTTGTTAAAGAAATGTTCAGAAATGTTCTTCTAAAAAACCACAGAGTGATTCTTTGAGTTTCTGTTGAACCAATCTGGCCATTCTCCTCTGACCTCTTTTTCCTCACCAGTCTCTGTAAACCCTAGAGATGGTTGTGCGTGAAAACCAGTCTGGCACCAACAACCATGTTACATTCAAAGTAACTTAAATCCTTTTTCTTCCTCATTCTGATGCTGGGTTTGCAGATCATCTGCACAATGTTTGCATGCCTAAATGCACTCAGCGGTAACACTTTAGTTTAGGTCACAATTCATGCAATTAACTACTGGCTTATTACCTGCCTATTATTAAGGTATTAACTGTTTGTTAGTAGTTATAATGTAGGATCTTATCCCTAATGCTACCCAAAACCCAAGGTCAACTTCTACCTTACTAACTATTAATAAACAGCTAATTATTAGTTTATTAGGCTAGTAGTGTGAGTTAATGGTTTGTTAACACCATGAATTGTGACCTAAACTAAAGTGTTACCTATTTAGCTTCTGCAATGTGATTGGCTGATTAGATATTTGTGTTAATGAGCTGTTGATCAGGTGTACATTAAAAGTGAGCATGTGATGTATACAAGTAGAACGGCTTTTAGCTCAATTAAACTTGATCTATAATGATGATTGTCACATTGCTGTTGGTCTGAGCTAAATCAACACTTAAATAATGGCACTATTGTGTTTTAGAGCAGCTTCACTGCAGACTCTGAATTGTCGAGTTTCAGTTATTGATTCCACTATTTTGCTGTTGATCTCTATGAAGCTGCTTTGACACAATCTGTATTGTATAAAGCACTGTACACGTGTATTTCCTCCAGATGGATGTGAAAGCCATTGTCTTAACATGTGCCACAACATGCACAATGGATGAAGCATTGGGAACGCATTGGGAATGGGATATCATATTGGGAATATGTCATCATACTCAAATTTTTAATTTGAGTATGATGACAGCTTTTTTTGACACATTTTCCTTTGTATTGCTGGAAACAGCCACATCAAGCGAGTTATATCATTCTCAAATTGACATTCACATATTTAGCCAATTTGGCCAGATCTAAGTGGTTACCTTTTTTTTTTTTTGCTCGGACTGGGTTAATAATCTGATTTCTAGGATCCATGTAAATGTGGCTGCTGAAAAGAGGCTTTTAAGTCCCATTAGCAGCAAATCCTGGGCTAATGCTGCACGTGTGGCTTGGTTCGACCAATTAATTGAAAAAAATCGAGCACAGGCATTGACTTAAAAGCCCCACTGGGTCATAATACGTATCCAGAATCTTATTAGCACAGGTGACACGTGTTACATATGGGTAATAGCTTGCCAGTGTTTGTCCTTGATTTAATGGTTTACAGTCACACAGTTTGAATTGCAGCACATCGTGTTGATTTTGTTACAAGCATGCTGTAAGGTCTCTGTTGCTTTGAAACGCCGGTATGCAGTTGTAAATTAGAAGACACTGGAACCAATAAAGATTAGTTTGCTAGATTGAAACCTGTTGATTAGTAACTGAATAAGTAAATATATGTTGCTAAATGTTTTTAAGAGGTATTCAACAAATAGCTAAAATTTTATCCCTAAACTCATCTTTTTTTAATCAAATGACTTATTTTAAAGATTAGACCATTTATGTAGTAAAATGTATTCAGTGTATTTCTGCACTCTGGAAGTATTAGATTCATTTAGCTATATATGGGCAGCTAGGTGCCTCAGTGGTTAACACAGTCACCTCACAGCAATAAGGTTGCTGGTTCGGGTCCCGGCTGGACCAGTTGGCATTTCTTTGTGGAGTTTGCATGTTCTCCCTGTGATCGTGTGGGTTTCCTCCGGGTACTCCGCTTTCCCCCACAGTCCAAAGACATGCGCTACAGGTGATTTAAATCAACTAAATTGCCCATAGTGTGTGTGTGTGTGTGTGTGTGTGTGTGTGTGTG
>CAIGQW010000272.1:1339509-1363669 GCA_903798125.1 Danio choprae
TGTGTGTTCGTGTTTGTGTGTGTGTGTGTCTGTGTGTGTGTGTGTGTGTGTGTGTGTGTGTGTGTGTGTGTGTAGGTTGTAGCTGAAAGGGCATCCGCTGCGTAAAACATAGGTTGGAATAGTTGGCGGTTCATTCTGTGGTGACCCCTGATAGACATGGGACTAAGTCGAAAGAAAATGAATGAAGGAAATGTTAAAATCACTAACTGACTACTTTATAAATAATTGTTGTGTTTGTTGTTGAAAAATGAAGGAACCAAGCATAAACTGTATGTAAAAATAAAATTTAAATGCATCTATTGGACAGAAATAAGTCAGAAATGTAATAATCAAATGAAATTAAGTCAATACGAGATTCTATTTGCTGTTTAATGGACAAAGTAATCATTTACCCTTTGTTCAAAACCTATTTGAGATTCTTTCTTCTGTTGAAAATTGCTGGTAGCTGAAATCCATTCACTTTCATAGTATTTCCCCCCTACTGTAGAGGTCAACAGGCACCATCAACTAGCATTCTTCATTTTGTTTAACAAATGAAAGAAACTCATAAAGGTTTAAAAGACGAGGTCATTTAAATTTTTGAGCAACCTAACCTCTTTAATGACATGAATAAGTGGTCCAAATATTTAATATATTAATACTAAATGTGTGGTCACAACGTAAATTTTCACTCTTAGGACTGTCTCTCTGCTGCTTCCGTTCACTTCAGACAAAACTGGTTTGCGTGAGTACAGATATTATGAAATCATTCTGTTCTGTGTGTGCATCTGTGTGCACTTTGATCTTTTTATTGATTTATTTTTAACATCCACCGTGTCTCTTTTATTTCCTTTATTTTCTCATTCACGTTCATTTCATAAAAATTACTAAAATAAAACCTCAGCGGTAAGTGCTTCTGAAGGACACATGTAAAAAAGTATATAGCATATGTCCTTCAGAAGCAAAGCATTTACCTCTGAAGTTTCTCTTTTTGACATTAAAGAGTAATACTGTTAAATTAACATAAAATAAAGGTCATTTATTTACAATTGAACATTAATTTAACATGTCATTTAGATTATATAATTTAGATTATATATTTATATTTCTGCGACACGGTGGCTCAGTGGTTAGCACTGTTGCCTCACAGCAAGAAAGTAGCTGATTTAAGTCCCGGCTGGGTGAGTTGGTGTTTCTGTGTGGAGTTTGCATGTTCTCCCTGTGTTCACATGGGTTTCCTCTGGATGCTCCGGTTTCTCCCACAGTCCAAAGACATGCAGTATAGGTGAATTGAATAAACTAAATGGGCTGTAGTGTATGTGTGTGAATGAGTGTGTATGGATGTTTTCCACTACTGGGTTGCAGCTGGAAGGGCATCCGCTGTGTAAAACATATGCTGGATAAGTTGGCAGTTCATTCCACTGTGGCAACCCCTGATGAGTAAAGGGACTAAGCCAAGGAAAATGAATGAATGAATATTTATATTCCACAGCTCTAGGGTTTGTCTATAAGTCAATATAGTACTGGGAATGCATTTTTGTATCACTTTCTACAACATCAGACACATCATGCTTTGGCTTGACTATTTTAATAACGCCTCTTAAAATGATGCTATATTATCATTCGCAATGTCAGATTCATGCAACTTTCTAAAAATCAACATCCTTTTGTAGAAATTACAAACCTGTGGAGATAATTATGGGAGGAAAAAACACCCGCCAAGCCAGTTGATGGGTAGAACACAGACATTTCAATACAAACCCACGTGAAAATACTATTCTTTGTCAAATATACTATATTATAGTGTTCTTGAATCACACTAGAGTAAAGTGTATTTTTGAGTATATAACATATTTACCATGCTTATATAAAGAATATACAGCATATTAACTATAGTGATCTGATCATCTTTTAAAAGTTTTTCTTTTGCTAAGTTTTTACTGTGGTATATTGTGGTATGATATAGTATATTAACCTAGTTATACAAAATCTTAGTACATTATTTGGTAATGCGTTTATATTATTATAGATGTTGTACTGCCAGAGCAACTACAGAACAACAGATTAATACAAGTACTTTACTATGGCTTACTATCAGTTACTATAGTATTTTTTTCATGTGGGCAGGTGTTTTTTTCTTTCTTCAGTTTTAGGAGTAATTTTCTCAGGGATGTGGTTGCTTGAATATGCACATGATTTCTTTAAGCAAATTTCAAAGACCAGCAAGGCATGTAAACAACATTAGAAACTAGGTTTTCACCACATGAGGTCTTAAAAAAAAAAAGAAAACACCACCACAACCTATTGTTTCTACATTTCATTATTATTCATTTTATGGGTGTATTATTATTATTTTTTTCTAATGTATTCAGGCCAAACAGTTTTCTTACTTAGTTTTTACAGAGTTTTTTTTTTTCTTACCGAGTTTTAGTACAAATATTGAACAATTCCTGAATCAAGAAGCAGACTGAAGCATATAGCTGTCACCATCCTGCACTTTGTCTCCGTTCCCCTAGAGGTTCCCGTGTTCCACCCTCAAGGAAAACAAAGCAAAGTGCAGGATGGTGACAGGAAAAGTGACCACTTACATACCCTGGCTGGAACAAGATACAGGTGATCGAAATTAAGTAAGCAAGGACACACAAGTAAGAACTAAAGCAAAGGGGGGAACCTCTAGGGGAACGGAGACAAAGTAAAGGATGGTGACAATAGCATCCTGCTTGTATTCACTGTAATTCCACCCCAGCCACACCATATGTTTTGGTGTTGTATAAAGCTTAACTGTTTTTGCGACACTATTTTAAAAACTATATCTGGTTTGCTGGGTATATCCATCGTCCACTGATTGCCATTTTTGGAATTTTCCTGTCATATAATTTTACAATGGGCGACGCGGTGGCGCAGTGGGTAGCACAATCGCCTCACAGCAAGAAGGTCGCTGGTTTGAGCCTCGGCTGGGTCAGTTGGCATTTCTGTGTGAAGTTTGCATGTTCTCCCCGTGTTCGCGTGGGTTTCCCCCACAAGTCCAAAGACATGCGCTATAGGTGATGGGTTGTGGCTGGAAGGGCATCCGCTGCGTAAAACATATGCTGGATAAGTTGGCGGTTCATTCCGTTGTGGTGACCCCTGATGAATAAAGGGACTAAGCCGAAAAGAAAATGAATGAATGAATGAATGAATAATTTTACAAAGATACAATGTTATTGCATTGCTTTTATTGTGCTCCTGGCCAAACGACTAATATTGCTTAGATGGAAGGATCAGAAACCTCTAACACCAACACAGTGATTCTGTGATGTCCTCTTCTTCCTAAATTTGGAAAAAAATCTGACTTTCTAGAGGTGCATCTAACCAGTTTAAGAAAATGTTGGACCCATTTAGGAAATACATCCAAATGTATTATTTTCCTTTCCTAAGTCTAAAGTAGAGTGTATTGTGTGATACAGATTGTGTAGTTTTTAAGCCACATTATTATTTACCTTTTTATTAGCTGGTATGTTTTTTTATTTCATTGTATGTGCTCCAGTTGATACTTTTATGCCTTTTTTTTTTTGTAATTTGCCATAAAATTCATAAATAAAATGTAAAAAAACAAGAAGCAGACTTGTCTTGTTTTCAGAAATAAGTAAAAATTAAGTGAATATTTCTTTTAAAAACAAAATAATATGCCCATGGGTTAAGCAAAATAATCTTGTTTTCGTTACTTTGCTTATTATACACATATCTGAAAACAAGACAATATTTTTGACTTGTCTCTAAAATGCTTCTTGATTTAAGAATTGTTAGATTTAAACTAGAAACAAGACTAAAACTCTGAGTAAGAAAATATTTTTTTTTTTGCAGTGTACAAGGGGATGCACTTAATATATGTCAGATCCAGTTTATTCAGCACAAATGAACCTCTAAGAACAGTCTTGCAGAAAAGCTTACACCACTTTTCATTTCCCCCTTTTTTAGAATTGGATCACCGAAAGTAAGTGTTTCAGCGAGCAGTGGGTGCCTAGCTCGAAAAGCCCGATAGAAACTCACAGCCATTTGCACGTTAAGGGTTTACTTCTGTTCCAGAATACAGCTCAGTTTAAAGAGAATCTGACCAGCTCAAATGGAGAGTAGCTTTTTTCATTCAGCTTCAAATTGAAAAGCCAATTATTGTCAAAGACGGCGTCAAGGCCGAAGCTAGAAGCAGGCAGACGGGCATTTAGACGACATCCGTAACCGCGTGGGGTAACCTCAATTAACAGGCCTTCTCGTGGCCTCGGCTTCCTCTTGCTCAGGCTTAAGATACCCAATTTTCTGTCAGTAATTAGTCAAATTACAAGAACGGAGAGGGATTTTTTTCATTCCCCTCCGCAGAACGAATGTTTGATTAGTTGAGATCAGCGGGAAGGGTCAGCATGTCGAGTCAGTGTTCGCGGGGAATGTTATTCACAGAATTAATCTCCGTGGCTGTGGGTGTAATTGGGTCATTGAGGCGTGGAAAATGCGAACGGTGATCATTGTAATCGGTTGTGAGATGAATGTGCACAGCATCATTAACTCAATGGCGAGACCAAGCAGTCTTATTCTCACCTAGAGAGACAGTTTGCTATTCGGTTCTCTTTAAAGATCACTTCTTTGTCTCTCTCTCTCTCTCTCTCTCTCTCTCTCTCTCTCTCTCAAGGTGTCTATTAACTGGTCGTAGCATACAGAGGAACTGGTCATAAATAGCACAGGCCGAGATGCTTGTGTGTCCCAGCAGCGTCCAGCCATATTGGCAAAAGATGTGAGGAGATGAGACTCACAGTCATGTTTTGGCCAGACCGCTGTGTGTGTGTGTGTGTGTGTGTGTATGTGTGTGTCACATTTTGGATGAATAACAAGGCTGTTTTTGTACTCTTTAAAGGTGAACTTATCTGCCACTTGCAAAAAAAAATGGCTATATCTGGAACAGCACGCTACCACCATGGTAATCGTATTATTTTGCCATATAATGTGAAAAATATGCTAATTGTGTGTGTGTGTGTGTGTAGTGTACTTAGATGACCGACTGTATTCGTGGTATCCCACTGAGCACAAAGTGGAGAATAATATAACAAATTGAGAAGAAATGTCATCAGACCTTTATAATATCTTTTTAATACTAATTTACCAGACTATATCAGTTTATCAGAAAAATGTTGGTCTAAGGGTAGGTTAAGGTGTAAGGAATGGGTCATTTATATGTGTAATTACAGAAATGCCAATGGATTGTAAAACATAAATACAATGTAAAATGTATATAATAAGTGTATAGTAATTAGGGCCACTATAAAGTGGAGCCAATGTTTGTATCTGCTTTTATATAATCCAGTATTTTACTAATTTTACTTGCACAAAACAATAGATGTTTTCTCCATTGCAGTGCATGGTGACAATAAAGAGGGTTGCACTGACATTAATAGTAGCTGGCAATTATATCCTTTTTTTACACATATATTAATGCATGAACATATACTAAACACTAAACTCAAATTAGTTAATGCTAAAACATTTTACTAACAACAAAATGTTATATATTCTTATGTTTCTCTTGGTTTGTCCTATTTATTACAATTTTACTCAATATTTTCCCCCAACATATTTATTTGAGTGTGTTTTTTTGTTAGATTAGTTACACTTTTGGCTTTGCTACTGACTAATCTAATCTATATGCACAAATATATTATTGTAAAGCATCCTATTGAAAATATCCATTTAAAAGAGAGATCTGTGAGGGGTGTAATAACAACCCAGGCTCATTCTAAATACATACCCCTATATACATTTCTGGAGAGAGAAAAATAGGTCCCAGGTGCTACGTTTTTTTGCAGTTTTTGTCAGAGGCTGCTGTATGCTTTTCAGATCTAAAATCCACCAGAGGCCACTATCGACTAACTTGACTGACTGACCAACCGACCGATCCCCCCACCATCCCCCTTCCCTAAACCCAACCAATGGTGTTTTAAAAAGCACCGATTGACCCGCCCACCCCTTTCTCTAAACCCAACCCCACAGTGTTTTCAAAAGCAATCCAGAAAAAGAAAAGCCCTTATGATAACCTGATTTTAAATTTTTTTACTACATTCTCACCCTGTTATTTACTTGTTTATTTAATTTTTTGTCTTTTGTCTTGCCTGATTTCTGGAACCGTTCTTCACTGGACTCGAACCCCAATATCGCGGGTCATCTCTCTTCTGCGTCTCAAGTCCGCTGACGTACTTGAAGAGTTCACACTTAGCTGATGATTGGTTATAAGCTTGTTTGGCATGCTGTCCCGGGAGAGAGCCCTGAGCTCATAGATCCTCAAGCCCGGGGCTCCCTCCCGTTTGCTAGGTGAGAGAGGAGTTTGAGCTCAGGTAGATCTCGAGAACTCCCCTGCTGTAGTAGCTAATGAACAGATAGTGATTGCTCTTGAGATGACTACTTACTAGGAGCATGTCTATGATGCCGATTTGGATTAGTCAATTAACATAAGTTGCATGATATTGGATGGTGGGAGGAAACTGGGGAAGCCGGTGGAAACCCACGTGAGCACAGGGAGAACATGTAAACTCCACACAGAAACGTCAGCTGGCTTGGTTAGGACTAGAACCAGTGATGTTCTTGCTGTGAGGCAACAGTGCTAACCACTGGGCCACCGTGCCACCCATCTAGGAAAGGAGGAGTAGGGGTGGAAGGGAGGATTCTTCAAAAAGTATAGTGGCTTATATAGTGGCTTATAGTGGCTTAGGAATCATGAATTGTGAATTGGACAATGCGGGACCAGCCGCAGCAATCATAAGCATGTGATCCTCTCAAAATTAGTTTATAAATAAACATCATTGGTCGAGCTACCGGAAAAACTGGTAACAGTGGAAAAGCCGTCCACATGGAGGTAAGCGGTATGCTGGTAAGAGAGAAAAGGAACGGCATCATACTGGCCCCATAGCGTTCATTTTAAAGACGAAATGTACCTCTGGCTACATTATTCGTGATTTCCAGAAACTTTTGGGGCTACGTTTTCAGAATGAGCTTATGTTGCATAACAATTTACACTGAGCACTGTATATATAAAACTGACAAATACTAACAGTTGACTCTGTACATTAACCTGCCAAAGGAAACACGGTTGAAGCTACTGATAATGAAACGGTAAAAAAAAAAAAAAATGACAGACTCCAGCTTTAAGCTTATACTCTCACCCATCACTCATAAACGGAAATTACACACTAGCATCAGCTCTCAAAACCTCTTCTGCAACCAAAGTGCTTCATCTCAGAGAACATCCTGTTCCCTGCTGAGCACCATTTCGATAATGCTGCCATTTCAGACATATTTATCACTGGAAAGGTAACGTTGGCATAAAACACAGAGACAAGTTTAACCAGGCAGTGGCCTCGGTCATCCCTCATTCAGTTCTGTCACTGCCTGTTTGCAACACATGAATAAATGCGTAACCGGCCTACATCACAGCACTAATATTTCTCCGAACACATAATGGGAGGTGATGTGTTCAGGGTGCTGTGCCGCTGCAGGATCCAGTGCTGGCAAGGCCGGCTGCATTATTTAGCTGGATTTGGCCAGGAGTTAAGAGCTGGCGGAGGGAAAGCGAGGTGGACCTCACATGTTTGCATGTACAGGGGGTTTCTGCTGTAAAATCCCACACGCACAAAGCATTTACTATCCGCAGTAATCTGTATGCAACTCAGCTGCAGTGTGAACCTGAGACACATACAGATGCATTACGATTGTGATTGTGCAAAGTCAAATCTACTGTGATTTAGGAAAGATCACACCAAAATGAAAAGTCTGTATTTTTTCACCCTCACGTAAATCTTTCGTAGAATATAAAGGGCCATCTTTCATTAGCGGAAAATCTGGAAAATTGTTCATGGGGTGGCATGGAAATTATAAGGGGTGGCAAAACTGAAGCAAGCATCATTGCATGGTTTCTGTGGATTCAATGAATGCTTTACCTACCTATACACTGTACTGTTGCAGATTCGTTGTAATTAGCAACTACCAAAAAAGGCAAAGTATCATAGTAATCCATTCGGTACTTAAGTACATTCAGTATTCATTCAGAAATTGTTCATGTGATGATCCTCAACTTAATTTCATAAAAATTAACTATAACAACATATCATGCGTCAGTTCGAGATGAGCATAAGTTTGCTTTCATGTCAGTTGCCAGGGTTTGAAAGTTAAGAGAAATGGGAGAAGGGTTGTGAAATTGTGTTATATTAATTTGTATGGCTACAAATTAATGTACAGTTGAAGTCAGAATTATTAGCCCAACTGCATATTTTCCCCCCAATTTTTGTTTAATGGAAACAAGAACATATTTTTAGAACATATTTCTAATCATACTAGTTTTAATGACTAATCTTTTAATAACGGATTTATTTTATCTTTCCCATTATGACAGTACATAATATTTTACTAGATATTGTTCAACACACTTAATTTAAAGGATTAACTAGGTTAATTATGTTAATTGGGCAAGTTAGGGTAATAAGGCAAATGATATAATAATGGTTTGTTCTGTAGATAATCGAAAAAATGCTTAAGGGGGCTAATAATAGTCACCTTAAAATTGTTTCAAAAAAATTTTAACTGATTTTTTTTTCTAGTTGAAATAAAACAAATAAGACTTTCTCCAGAAGGAAAAATATTATAGGAAATACTGTGAAAAATGTCTTGCTCTGTTAAACGTTGATTCATTCATTCATTCATTCATTTTCTTTTCGGCTTAGTCTCTTTATTAATCTGGGCTCGCACAGCGGAATGAACTGCCAACTTAGCCAGCATATGTTTCACGCAGCGGATGCCCTTCCAGCTGCAACCCATCACTGGGAAACATCCACACACACTCATTCACACACATATGGACAATTTAGCTTACCCAATTCACCTATACCACGTCTTTGGACTGTGGGGGAAACCGGAACACCTGGAGGAAACCCACGCCATCACGGGGAGAACATGCAAACTCCACACAGAAATGCCAACTAACCCAGCCGAGGCTCAAACCAGCAACTTTTTTGCTGTGAGGTGATCATGCTACCCACTACACCACTGTGACGCCCCTGTTAAACATTATTTGGAAAATAATTTAAAAAACAAAAAAATTCCCTGGATGTCTAATAATTTTGCCTTTACTTGTATGCATTTTATTGTTTCATACCTGTGTTGTATGAATGATGAATGGCAATATTATGTTCTGTATGATTTGCATAAATGTTTGTCAAATATTTATGAATTTTAACGTGAATTTCAATGTAATTACTTGTGCCTCAGAAGACATAACACAATAAACACACAGATGAACAAGACCACCAATTGTGGTAGCACAGCCGCTCAAGAGGGAGATAATAATACCAAACCACTTTGGCTAAGGGACTTCAAAATGAGCAAAACAACATGTCAGATATTTAATAATGTCGTCGATCCACTGGTTTGTCCATTAATGTTGTAAAAGTGAATCCTTTTTAGTTGCCTGCATACGTTTTTTTTTTATGCACAATTTTTAAATGTGTGGGGCAGCACGGTGGTGCAGTGGATAGCGCTCTCGCCTCACAGCAAGAAGGTCGCTGGTTCGAGCCTCGGCTGGGTCAGTTGGCATTTTTGTGTGGAGTTTGCATGTTCTCCCCGTGTTGGCGTGGGTTTCCTCCGGGTGCTCCGGTTTCCCCCACAGTCCAAAGACATGCGCTATAGGTGAATTGGGTAAGCAAAATTGTCCGTAGTGTCTGTGTGTGAATGGGTGTATATGGGTGTTCCCCAGTGATGGGTGGCAGCTGGAAGGGCATCCGCTGCGTAAAACATATGCTGGATAAGTTGGCGGTTCATTCCGCTGTGGCGACCCCAGATTATTAAAGGGACTAAGCATAAAAGAAAATGAATGAATGAATTAATTTAAAATGTGTGGAGGCATTAGGCATTGATGCGATATTCCAAAATGTGCATAAAATAAGTTACTGCATCTCAGCAAATTAGTGCTCAATTGAGCCATCCAGTCATTATATATAGATCAGACACACACACATGCACACACACAGCTATGTTCAATCTTTTCTCCAACCACAAACCACCTCAATGGCCCAGGAGGTATGTTTGTTGCTACAGACACTCTAGCATCAATACAATGGCAGACTGTGTACAACTCATTCAGGGCAGGATCTATTCTAATACTGTAGTGTTCGTTAACAGATATGGGAGGGGCCTGTACAATGTGTGACATCACATTGAACAGATTCTGCTAACAGCTTGTTCTGATAAAACAAACCAACAAACAAGTCTATGAATCATATAGTTTACATCAGTGATACATATCAGCTCATTTTGTGATATTGCGATACCATGATATAACAGTTTGGTTACATCCATAATATGCCAGAAGAATGTTTGAAAAAAAAAGTGCTATTTTCATTGCAAATGTTCACAGCATGTATGTATCAAATCATTTTTTTCCCTTTTCTTTGCTTGTTGCTTTTTTAACATCGTAAGCTACATGCAAATCTAGCCCAAAGGATCAAAGAACAACCTTTTCTGTGTGATGGAAGCAAATGTAAAAGTAACATTGTCTTCTAAAAACATATTTTTTTAAAATTGCAATATAAAAAAAATATATAATAAAGAAGAAATAATGTTATACCGGTTCATTTCCGGATGAACCTTTTTTTTTTAAACGATCCAGGGATTTTTTCATGTAGAAAATAATGGTTTGTGTAGTTTGTATTGCCTGCGAACTGTGAGTGGTGAATATTTCATGTGCTGTTGGCTGAATTCTGTGTGCATGTGCAGGTGCAGAAAAATGCTTACAAGACAGAGAGTATGGTTTTGGACACTCGGAGCAGACACATTTATTATGGTACAGGATCTTGAATAGAAATCAGCGTCCTTGGTGAGGATCTGATCTGAGGCCGTTTGATAAAAGTTTAGATCTTTACTGCCACCTGCAGGCAGCCGGAAGAGATGCACGCCGCAGAACAAGTTAATTTAAATTGCGTGAACTGATTAAAAATGCCCTTTAAACCAGAAGCCCTCGAGGCAAGCGCTACAATCAGATTTTAAATGGATGTTTAGCATTGAGTGCCCGATAAACATTGCAGCCTACGTTTGAGTGTGTGTATATGTGCATGTCTGCTTGTGTTGTGGTGTTAATGTGTTCTTAAGATGCATGTGTGTATGAACATTGCTTTAGTGAGAATATGAGTAAGATCATTAATGAGCATGTGAGCGCCGCGGACAGAAATAGCAGACTGAAAGGACTGCAGGGCATGAAGGGAAGAAACTCAACAGCAGCCGTGACCGCAGCACAAAACACACAACATTCAGAGCTTGACAACTGTTTATTAACAGACGTGACACTGAAATTGTTCTGTATGTACAACAGCAAACAGCAGCAGATTGAATCATGTCTGCAATGTACAAACCAAGCGGTCAATGTTTGCATGGCCTCGCTGTTACATTTCATAACTAAAACATATGGTGGATAAAAGGCTTTTCAAACAGCAACCGGGCAATGTGGAGAATGTCTACAGACAATCGGTTCAACACTAGAAGTTCACTTCAGTGATGAAACCAAATTACATTTTTTGGGATCGTTGGGAAACAGTGTTTGTCATCAAGCTAGATGTGCTTAAGTTATTTGGTTTGTACACTTTGTGCTCATGCTGTAACCTTCAGATATTTTAGTTGTAATCTTCGTATCGTTGGTGTTTTATCATTTTGATTATTGTGTTTTCCACAAACTAAAGGGTTTTTGTTGAAGGGCCTCAGTTATTTTGTATAAAACACTGTTTTACTACACTCTATAAATGCTGGGTTGTCAAAACCCAATGTTGGGTTAAATATGGAACGAACATTGGGTTAATATTTAAAATAAAATTTAAATGAGTTTTTTAACACAACATTTGTTTTAATATTTGTCTATATTTGATTCAATCTTATGTAACGACAACCCAGCATTTTCTCTCTTTTTTTTTATTTAGATGGTATGACCACAGCTTAAATTCATTTTAAATCTGAATGATATATTATTTTATTATTATATATAATGGGTGCACAATCGCCTCACAGCAAGAAGGTCGCTGGTTCAAGCCTCGGCTTGGTCAGTTGGCATTTCTGTGTGGAGTTTGCATGTTCTTCCCGTGTTTCCTCCACAGTCCAAAGACATGCGGTACAGGTGAATTGGGTAAGCTAAATTGTCCGTAGTGTATGTGTGTGAATGAGTGTGTATGAATGTTTCCCAGTGATTGGTTGCGGCTGGAAGGGCATCCGCTGCGTAAAACATATGCTGGATAAGTTGGCGGTTCATTCTGTTGTGGCGACCCCAGATTAATAAAGGGACAAAGCCGAAAAGAAAATGAATGAATATTATATATCATATGGGCGGCACGATGGCTCAGTGTTATCACAGCAAGAAGGTTGCTAGTTCAAGTCCCAGCTGTGCCATTTCTGTGTGGAGTTTGCATGTTTTTCCTGTGTTGGCGTGGGTTTCCTCCGGGTGCTCCGGTTTCCCCCACAGTCCAAAGACATGCAGTACAGGTGAATTGAATAAACTAAATTGGCCATAGTGTATGTGTGTAAATGAGTGTGTATGGGTGTTTCCCAGTGATGGGTTGAGGCTGGAAGGGCATCTGCTGCGTAAAACATATGCTGGATAAGTTGGTGGTTCATTCCGCTGTGGTGACCCCAGACTAATAAAGGGACTAAGCCGAAAAGAAAATTAATGAATGAATGGCCATAGTGTATGAGTGTGTGAATGTGAGAGTGTATGGTTATTTCCCAGTTCTGGGTTTGCGATCTGTGTGTAAAACATATGCTGGAATAGTTGGCGGTTTATTCTGCTGAGGTGACCTCTGATATAGAGACTAAGCCGAATGAATGAATGAATATATATCATATTATTATTATTTTTATTCTTATTTTTAAAGAAATCAAGTGTTTATAAATTGTTTTCTAATATTGATCTCCACTGTTTGTTTGTTTTTTACACAAAGTATTTAAAGCTATACTTGCATTATAATATAGTAGATATTTGGCATGATTCTGTTTTATTGCGTTTTTAAGGTATTATTACTTAAATTCATTCATTCATTCATTTTTCTTGAACCACCAACTTATCCAGCATATGCTTTACACAGCGGATGCCCTTCCAGCTGCAACCCAGTACTGGGAAACATCCATAGTCACTCATTCACACACATACACTACGGCCAATTTAGTTTATTCGATTCACTTATACCGCATGTCTTTGGACTGTGGGGGAAAGTGGAGCACCTGGAGGAAACCCACGCGAACATGGGGAGAGCATTATTAAAATTACATTCCAATATTTTTATCCTGTCAGATCTGTTAAAAACATTATACTTTATTTTTTTGGCCAATTTAGTGCTTTTTCTCACTCATAATTTGGTCATAACTGTAACACTCTTATAGGGGTAAACTCACCAAACAATGGAAATTTTGCTGATAATTTAATATTACCTGCTGTTAATTTAGGCCATTAAATGCCAATGCCAATCATTTCTGTTATTATGTATCATCAGGAGCCACAGGAATTAATTTTCTTTTGTTTAGTTTATAATTTTAGTTGTATCTTTATATGAAATATTCACTCTCAAAAAATTTTAACTATCCTTTTAAAGAATCTATTTAAAATTTTTTTAGCAATCCAAATGACACTAAAAACAATTTTCTCACTATAATCTGTGGTTGGTCAAAACAAAAGGCTTGTCTCCTTGTCCATTCTACCTGTTAATAGACCTTTTCACAATGAGGTCACTTCACTTCCCCCTATTGACAACGCAGTGTATTTTTAGTTCTGGTTTACGTTTGAATGAATGGGATACTTCTCTGGAAAATGTACAACTGAAAATATTAACATTGCACATTGTGATTTAAGTCTATTAAAGTATTTGGCATGTGTCCAAATGTTTCTCTTTCAATACCAAACTGCTTTGTGAGTTTGAAAATGATTAAGTTATTAAGGATAGGAATAAGTTATTGTTTTTACAAGAAAAGTATATGCGACCTTTTCACTACTGCTGCTATCAATATAAATGTTTATTATTTGTTATATGTGAATGTTTCAGCATGAGTCAAATTCTTTATTACATTTTCTCATATTATCTGGTATTTCGTCTATAAATGCATTTATTATTTACTGATCCATTAATGGTTTATTCAGTTTCTCCATTTGAATGAATTAAGACTTTAAGACAGTGTCCTGCCGCCCCCTACTAGGTGGTTTTAATTTTATATCTGTACTACCTTTTAATTAATAATACGTTGCAAATAATTTCATAATCTAATAATACTAAATTAAAATGCAGTCTTCTTATTGTTAGAAAACAGCCGTAGTCACCATCTAACCGTATCTGTAGTAAATATACAGCTGACTGGGTGAATTCTCTATGGGGAGTTCTATGTAGGCGGAAGTAAAGATACACTGCATGGAGTGAAACCGGACACCACATGACGTCATGTGAAAAGGGTCTATTCAAATAAGAGAGTGAAGTGCTTTTTCTTGAGGTGGTCAACTGTTGAACAACAGCATCCTCTAGTGGACATCAGCACAACGCAAGCTACTTTAAATGCATAACATCAAACTGCCTCGTAAAATGTATTCAATACTGAGAAGGACAATTTTGTGTTTGCTTTAATGATTAGAAGAATGAGAAGGTTGTTTGTCGTGTTTCCAAAATCAGTTCTCACTCTGATACGTCTTATTAGGCTATCAAACTGTGGCAATGGAGAATACAGCAAGTGTTAAGCACATCTGACAGTATTTGGACACTCAATTTATTCCCATATCTAAATGTCCTCAGATGAGCTGTCAGCATGTCTGACTTGTGTTTTCACAGGGCTATTGTAGCTTTACTGAAAACCTTCAGTCTGTGAGTTTAGCATACTCAGGTGGGTGAAAATGATTCGTCCTACTTAAAAAACCTACACATTGAAACATTGTTTTTGGGGTCATTTAAATCAAAGTTGTTGAATGCCTTCTCTTTGAACGATTGTACACTTGTGAAAGCTGTGGGTGAGGTGTTGTTTGTGTGTGTGCGTGTGTTTGTGTCATCACAGTCACAGATCAATTTTACAGATTTTTACATTTATGCATTTGGCAGATGCTTTTATCTTCCGTGCTCTATATTTTATCAGTATGTGTTTTGTGTGGAAATCAAACTCATGACCTTGGAATTGCTAGCACCAATTGCCCGTTACAGGACTACTGGCATATGGTTAGTAATATGGGCATGAAATGAAATTTCTGTGTATTAAACTTGACATGGATCGACGTTCAGATTTCTGTCTTTCCTGATGCAGAATGAAATGATGACTGCTCATACTGTGCCTTTTTTAAAGGGGGACTTTGGGAATCTCATCCCCATTCATTTCCACTGCTTTGTTATTGAAAATCCATTTTAGTTTGGTTTATTTTACTGAGAAACCGGGTCATGCTGTTCAGTGTAACCTCTGGATTCCTATTGATGTTACACAAACAAAGAAAACAGATTGCTCTGGAAGCCAACCAGGCAGCAGTCTGTAACTTACTGTATAATCCACAGAGGGCGTAAGAGACACAGTTATGCTGTTTTACACCTGTTCAGTCAAACCTTAAAGCTGCGGGGTATAATTACTGTGCCAAACTGAATTGCAAAGCTGTTTTTTTAGTAAGGTTCGCCAAATACTCCCATCTGCCAGATAGTCCCACTCCAAACTCACAGCCCAGAGGTTGCTCAAAAGAAGGAAGCACTCTAACATTGAAAAAGTACACACAGTACCTTTGAAACAAAATAGTCGCAACACTGCAATATTAACACATGATGGCAGTGTTGAGCCTGTTCTTCTCACTGATGGAAAATTCACTAATGCATCAGGTGAGTTGAGACCACACAGTGTCTCAGGCAGCTGTCACTTTTCATTGATCGTTCTCACACTGCCGCAAATCTTAAGTCACTCTCAACATGACTGAGAAAAAACACCTGAGGTACATAACTAGTGCAGATAAAAAAGCTACCTACTAACATTTAGGAACTCTAATAGAACACTGTTTGTTTGTTTGTTTGTTGTTTATAAGGAGACTGAGGCAGTGACACCCTTGTACTACCTCAGGCTTGAATGAGTTAGTTCCCAAACAGTCCATCGCTCAAGGTTAAATAGCCTTCACGTGGCTCATCTGTTTAATTATGTGACTTATATGGCTTCGTGCCCTGGGCTGGGGATGATGAAGAAAGAGAGAGTAAGAGAGTGAGAGTGGCCTGCATGGCTGGGCTGCTGATGGACTGCAGTCAGCTCCGGTTAGTGCCGAGCACCAGCGCCGTGCCCGTCCGCATCCAGATTTGCCATTACTCTTTGATTAAGAGAGTGTCAGATGCACATGTGATTGATGAGCTGTCAGAGAGAAAGCCGCCAACTGGAACACTTCATCCTCTTCCTCATTAAACACTCCAGGAGTGCAGCTCCTCTTCTTCACGCACACGCAAAACAATATGAGAGAGATCCTAATTTAGCTGGAGCTGTGAGCTGCATCTGTGCGGTTGTGAGGCAAGAGGAATCCTTCAAACGGCAATGGCTTCAAACAGCTGATTGTTGCACAAAGATCTGGGGGTGTGCATCTCCCCTGCCTCTCTGATTTTTTGTGCTCGCAAAAGAGGGGGATCAAGAGTCGCAGAGGAGCCAGAGGAGAGGATGAAGACAGAGGGATGGATGTGAAACAAGGCTGGAGAGAGGCAGGGGAGGGGAGAGAGAGAGATGGATGCAGCCAATGCGCAGCGCAGCATCTTGAAAGAGCAAGAGGAGAGAGAGAGAAGAAGAGAGGGAGGGAGAGGGAGCGGAGGAGTGCAAATCAGGCACTGGCAGTCGCTCTCCGGCTGAAGAATAACGTGTATCGTGCCTCGCTGTGATGCCGTCGGATCCGAGCAGCTGCTACGTGTGAGGTGGTTTTTGGGCTTGTGTACACGTGTGGCCACCCCATCCCTTTGCTGGAGGAAGAGGGAGGAGGGCGCATCAGGTTTGTGTCCGTTCTTGCCCGCTGCATCTGGACCCCGGCGCCAGGGAGCGTGGGGGGCACTAGGGCCAGGCGGCCAGCCGGGGGGACGACATGAGCGTTCCGCTCCTGAAGATTGGCGCGGTGCTCAGCACCATGGCCATGGTCACCAACTGGATGTCCCAGACACTGCCCTCGCTGGTGGGGCTTAACGGAACCACCATCTCCCGTGCAGGCACCTCGGAAAGGATTGTCAGTGTGCGTAACTCTCCACTTTTCCTACTCCTTCCTGTCTGTTTATCTCTTGCTGTGTCTGTTTGCTCATCCGAATAAGCCAATAAGTCAGGACCTTGGCGTTAAAGAGCAGTTACTCTCCTCTGTGGTTACAATCCTCAGAGATTTGCCAGACAGGCTTTTAGAAGGATTTCAGGGTGAGAGGCAGGTAAATTGAATGCGTGTCTGGCTTTGGGGGCTTGGTTACAGAGGAATTGATGGCTGCTGTGGGTGAATGATTCTCAGTGGGAGATGATAGATGAGGAAGTTATACCTGGTGAGATTCATGACTCCTGCGAGGATATCCTCACTTGGCAGGGGGAGAAGAGTTAAGTGCCTCATGACTGATGTTCAGGTCCAATTGAGATAGGAAGAAACTGTTGTCTTTCTCCATCTGATGGCACAGTGACATGAGCTTAGACTTTTTGTGCAAACTCTTTTATTCCAAGGTGGCATGTTTTCTTCTTTTCCCCACCTTCGTATGCTTAGTTTTTAATCGAATCCGCTGTACTTTTGTGAGAACTCTGCACTGTTTTCTGCCCATAACTGAATTAAGTGTTTTGTGGGAGAGAGGCTGGGCCTTTGGCACCATTCAAAGTAAAACACAAAAAGAAAAGACTCTAAAGCTAAGCACCTTGTTATATCCCTAAAGGTCTTTAAGTGAGAACTGGCTGAAATTGAAATCCTCAACTATTCTGCCAGCATGTGAGTAATTATCGTGCATGCGTGAGTGTGTGTGCATGAGTGTTCTCCAAATACTGGGTATTGAAAAATGAGACCAGGTGTGAGTAGGTTGAAGAGGGTGGATGGAGAGTGAGATGTGATCCTTGTAATGTTTTTTGGATCATTAATGTTGAGAGACTGCCTGGGGTATCTGCTGTGTAGTATCTGAGCATCTGCTCCTTAATAAAAGCTCCACTCGGTATAGCTTATGGCCAGGGATGACACTCCATCTGGATGATAGAGGAGATGCTGTAGGGGTCGTTTGGGTCAGTCAGGATGCCTTTGCTGATTTCCATCTGTCTAGAAGAAGAGTCTGTAGAAACTGTCTATCACAGCTTTGTCTAACACATTCACACTCGCTTTGGAATACTGTTACTACTCACCACAAGCTAAAAGCTGTAAGGACGATTGCTGTTTTCCTGCAGAGCTGTATACCATGTGTGAAACTGTACATAAATTCTATAGTCAACACCCACACTGTTTTTTAATGAGTTTTTTTAATGGGTTTTTATTCATCCAGTAATGTACTCATGTGTCCAGTGGTCATACCACAAGTCCAAAACAAACCTAACCACTATGTTAAAGGGATAGTTAACCCAAATTTAAATTCTGTCATGACTTAATCACCCTTTACTTGTTCCAAACCTTTATGAGTTTCTTTCTTCTGTTGAACACAATAGAAGATATTAAAAAAAAAGAAAATTGGTAACCTGTAATCATTGAATCCCATAGTATTTGTTTTGTTCCATATACTATGGAAGTTAGTGGTTACAGATTTTCAGCTTTCTTTTTTCTTTCTTTCTTATCTTCTCTTGTGTTCAACAGAAGAAAGAAACTCAGAGGTTTTGAACCACATGATGGAGAGCAAACTGTCCCTTTAAGGCTTACTCTTAAAGAGACAGTTCACCCATAAATAAACATTACTCACCCTCCAATCTCTTTTCTGAAGATGATAATCTGAAGAATGTTGGAAAGCCATTGGCAAATAGAAAAACAAATAGTATGGAAGTCAGTGGTTACTGTTTCCAACATTTTTCACAATATATTTGCTTGTTTTCATCAGAAGAAACTCAAACAGGTTTGGAACAAGTGAAAGGGTGAGTGAATGACAGCAAAATTTACAGTTTGGGTAAACTATCCCTTTAAGAACTATGTAATCCAAGTATACTTTCTGGATTCAAATTAACCCATCAAAACAGAACAGAACAGAACAGAACAGAAGAAAATATATGGGTAGATTCGAAAAACTGGATCTCTAACTCATAAGTGTAATCTTTAGTTAAGTGTAAAATTTAAGTGTAAAATTTATTTATTACAAATTTAATTAAAGATGATTTTTATTAATTGATACTGATTTCTAATAATTTTGTAATTTTTTATTGATAAGATGATTTAATTTAATTTAATTTTTTTTTTTAAATGACCCAACTGCAGTTCTGGGAAAATAGTTTGTGTAGCAGTATCTAGCATTCTACCTTCAAACTTTGTTTGTAATAGTGTGCCAAAAACTGTCCCGTCCAGTGCTGTAAAGCTAATAATCCTAAACGTATCTTGACAAAGTTTGCTTTATAAGTAAACATGTCAATAAAGTTCCTAAAATTTCAATTGATACTTTCTTATATTCAAATTGAATGCTAATTCTCAATCATATGTGTTAGTTAACATGAGTTTAAATCAATGAACTGAAGTGGTATTTAATTAAAAAGAAAAAAAAATGCATCCCCAATTCAAAACTGACACAAAATCTAAAGCTCAGATTAGGTGCAAGCACCAGAAATATGATAAGTATACAGTATCGAATACCTGTAGAAACTGTTGGAAAATGAGCCAAAAGTGTTGAAGACATCTATTTATTTACCTAAAGTGGCACCCATTAAAGTTTCACTATCGGTAGTCATCATTAACCAAAACACATTAGCATTTGTGAACTCCCACGTATCTCATTTCAAGCAATCACTTTAAAACATTGCCTCACTTCACCTCAAGGAAAAACCAAGGGGAAATTAGCATACGTAAAAAAACAATCTTCCCCACAGCAAAGGCCCTTGTTTTTAGATTTGACGCATTAGACAGATGTTACTCTCATACTGGAGTCTAATTTATTCTCTGTGATAAGTGTGAATCCTTCCAAAGCGATCTGGCTTTGTAAAGGCTCAAACTCTAATCTCAAAAGCAGCTTGCTCTCAGTCAGAAAGAGAGATGCATCCTTCTGTTCTTGAGATGAGGTGATGATGGTGTGAAATGAGGTACAGAAGGGAGGTGTGGTCCGTGAAGCACAGTGACTGATGGACCCATCGCAGGCCGCAGGGATGTGCTTTCTTCTCTTCAAAGCAACTTGTTTTCCAAGTTGCAAAAGAATTATCTAGGACCTGCACGACTGTCCAGTCTGCTGTAACATTCTTGCTACACATGTTAAGTGTGCCGTATCCCATCAGCTCTGAGCAGGAATCACACTGTGCTTCACTTGCTCTTTTTGCCATTCTCAGCTCAGCTGCTAATTCATGCGAACTCGTCGCTGGCAAAAATCATTCCAACACTAGAAAGTGAAGCATGGCAATTCTGCATGACGTATCATAGCGAGTGGAATTTTTGCATTTCCTTTTCAAACACCCTTCCCAGCAGGCACCTTGATGTTCAAATGACATCATAAAGCACTTGGCAAAATATGGCAAAATTGCAAATCGATTTGATGTCAACATACTCAACAGACATCAAATTGACATCTAAAATTGGCATCAAAAATGACACTTCACAATAGACACGGATTCGTGTGATGGGCAGATTTTCAGATTTTTCAACTTGAGCAATTCGCGCAAAACGTGTGATACACACGTTAAGCGTGTCAATCGTGCAAAACGCTCAACTCGCGCCGCTTCATTCATGCGAATTGCATCATTCGCGCTGCCTCAGGTCTTTGCATTGACTTAACATGTAAATTACTTGCGCTTTATGCTTCTTCCGCGTCTGGTGTGAAAGCAGCATTAGTCGTTTTGACATCAAGGTGTACATGCATTGTAGGGATACAAAATCCAGTGAAAATTTGGAATTGAAGCTTTTACTTGAATAAAACTTTTTTGTGTTGTTATTTTGGTGGACAAAAGGGCATCAGAATGTGGATGTCAAATAGACAGGTTTTGACATCATATCGATTTGCATATTTGATGTGTTTTTTGACGCCATGCTTGATTAGACCCATCATTTTTTTAAAGAAATAACAGAACAGAAAAAAAATATATGGGTACATTTGAAGAACTGTGTCCCTGATTCATAAGTGTCAATTTAAAAAATGTTTATTAGAAATTAAATTTTAGAACAAAAATGTATCCAAAATAATTCTGGGAAAATAGTTGTTTGTCTACAGTATCTCAGTGTCTACAGTGTTTTGATGTATTTTTTCCAAAACTGTCCAGTCCAGTTCTATCAAGCTAATATACTAAATGTATTTTGACAATGTTTGCTTTAGAAGTAAACATAAGGCAATGAAGTTTCCATAAATTCAACTGATTCTTTCTTATATTCAAACTGAATTCAGTTGGTGCCAATAGCCTAGTGGTTAGTGTATTCTCACATTGCACTCGCAGTGACCTGAGTTCGATTCCCGGCTCAAGGTCCTTTGCCAATCCTTCCCCTATCTCTGCTCAACTTTCCCACACTTTCCTATCTGTAAATCTTCACTGTCCTATCACAATAAAGGTAAAACCCCTAAAAAATAGTTACAAAAAATAATAATTCTTAATCATGTGTGTTATTTAACTTGAGTTTGAATCAAAGAACTGAACTGTCAAATCAATTCACATTTTTGATGTGTTTTTTGATGCCATGCTTGATGTAGTTTTGATGTCATGGAGCCCACTTGTTTATCATCTCTGTTACACAATCCCACATCTATCTTATTATGCTGACATGCATTCATGCACCAAAATCAAGCCACTGGTTAAACACTAAGCTGAAATACTAAGCAGTGATCCGATTTATTTCCTTAGAAGGATAAAGTTTGAAATACCTTTGCAGCAATACATTAAAAGTAAACATCCATACTGCTGGGAGTCACATTTAAGTTAATGTCTACTGCACTTTTTCCTCTCAGCAACAAAATAAACACACCCACACACAAAAACAGCTGTGAGTAAACAGCAATTTAGAAAGCATGTTGTCATAGGGATCTTATCTTAGCTCTTAACTTAAAATATGATATGTTAAATTAGGATTTTTCACAAAACTCATATTACAGAAGCAAATCTTAACTTGATTTGGCATTCTCTAATCCTATTTTACAAAATCGTACATTATCTCTATTTAGGAAATTTTAAAGTGTGTCATCAAGTTCGACAATCCACTCTGAGGTCTGTTACTAAAAATCACTGCGCGAGTTGCTGTTGAGTTAGCCTAAACAAAATCAATAAGCAAAATGAGCAAGCTTTTAGACAATTCAGGTGTGACATGTTTGCAGTAGAAGCTCTTTCACTTTGAAAATCTCTTTTTGCAAATTAAAAAGACAAAAACATTTAGCCACTTGCACTATAATCTGTAATGCTCCATGACGCTTTGTTGGTCTCTGTAATGCTGGTTGCAGTTCCAGTGCTAACTGTAATATCATGTTGTGCGGCAATCTGTAATTACTGATATAGTGTTTGGTCATGGGAATGTAACGCATCTTCAGGGTCCTCCAAGCATCTTTCTACCATTTAACATTTTTGTTCTTCATTTCAAACATAAACATCATATTCTTTTAATTAGCTTTTCAATCATTTTGATGTTAAAGAGCTGTCAGGTTGTCGTAAATGTAAAAAGACAGTTTGTAGGATTTTTTGTCAAGTGTGGATGTTTGTATGTAGTTAACATTAGATGTCGCACTACGGAAATGCTGTTCTGTAATGCTTTTGTCTTAACTGAAATATCAAACAAATAGGATAGGATTTAAAGGTGTCGTGAAGTGCTTTGAAATGTGCATTTGTATTTGATGTTTGACGTAATCTGCAAACGAAACATGAAGAGAGGGTGGGACATAGTGTCCCAATAGCGTTTTGCTTTATCACCGCTCTGCCAGTGAGAGTGGTTGAGTTTAAGCGCATCAAATGTGATGCATCTTGAAAGGGATGGGGCTTGTCAGATACTAGAGAGCATTTGATTGGTCACGATTTGATGAGAAGCTGAAGTATGAGATGACATGAAAAAATTTTTTTTGATCCATTTAGGCAGAAGTGAAAAACTACAAGCTTTACATGTTGTTTATATCAGTTTTTATATCTTCTAAATGCGAATTTTGTTGCTGTTTTGGAGCACACTGGCTTATACTGTAGATATCCTAGAAAGTAACACTACATTGCAATCCAGCAATCCATCATGACAACAGATGAGGTATTTCTGAAACTGTTATGAGTGTTTGATTGTAAAGTATATTTGAGACTAGACTGTAGACTATATAGATTTGACTGAAGACTATATACATTTGAATATAGATTTGACTTATATTGCTAAAATGAATTTATTTGCTTTGTAATGACATTACAGTAATGGCTCTTTTTGACATCATCTTGAAAATTATAAGCGTTTGTTTCATGTTTTATAGAACTTGAGAGTAAACGTCAGCTTATCTCAACGTCATTTTACCTGACAAAATCTTAAGATGTAAAAATTCAGTCTGCAGGCTATTGGCTATCATAGACAAGAAGTCTGGATTTCATTTTTAAAAATGTGCTAAGCTATTCATTACTGTGCAGTATAGCTCATTTAAAATCTTCTAAAAATGCTAAGAGCACAATGAGCAAGAATTACTTTTAATTTCTGGAAACACTTTAGTTTAAGTAAGATTTCACACCTTTTACTACTGGCTTATTACCTGCCTATTATTAAGATATGAACTGTTTATTAGTGCTTGTAAAGTATGATCTCTAATGCCTAAACTCAACTATTACCTTACTAACCATTAATAAGCAGATAATTAGTAGTTTATTGAGCTAACGTTCTTAGTTAATAGGTAATTAATAGCATGAATTGTACATTACATTAAAGTGTGACCCAATTTCTTCATATTTGACAAAGTTAAATTACACCCTCAAGGAGAAAAGCGCACTAAAAATATCTTTCTATTCTTACCTGTACGTCTCTAAAAATCCTTTCTGATAGTGACAATACATAAAGTATCAGGAAGATGAATGTTATGTAGCTACTGTAAGGATTTTTTTAAACAGGAGTAAGTGTGTATACAGGAAT
>CAIGQW010000272.1:1393669-1414940 GCA_903798125.1 Danio choprae
CTCTCTCTCTCTCTCTCTCTCTCTCTCTCTCTCTCTCTCTCTCTCCTTGTATGTGTGTCTTGTTTTTTTGACATTGTGGGGACCAAATGTTACCACAAGTATAGTAATACCTGTAAAATTTGACCTTATGGGGACATTTAATTTTTTGGACCCCATGAGGAAAATTAATGAATCAATCAGAATGAATTATTCTGGATATGGCAAAATGCAGATTGTTTCCTGTGAGGGTTGGGTTCAGAAATAGGTTTGGGGTAGGGCACAGGTCACTAACAGGCAAACCAGACCCAGAAGCCATCCCATACAAATCTCGACCTATACTGCCTAGAGGTCTGTGCAGGACTTTTTTTTACTCCCGCTCCCGCTGGGTTTTATTCAAAACCTGATCGCTCCCACTACTTATTCACTCTTTGTTCACCCACTGTTCACTTAGAATATTTTTTTCTCTGGACTGACTAGACTGTACCTGCTGAATTAAGATGAGAGATGTAAATGTTCCACTATCGTGCTGAATAGTACTCGTTGCTTAACCTTTGCATTATGTGCAGATCTGGGTCAGTCAGCATGAATACGGTTTTATTTTACACAATGGTGCTAATAACGTAGCTCTCTGGAACTTTAATACAAATGCACTGTTGCTTTGTAAAGGCCAGTAATGTAAACAGAAGAAATTAACAGTCTAAAATTGTTAATTATTTGTCTTATTGGTTGAGACTGTTGAGTCAAAATGTAAAAGCGAAATGGGGAAATTCAAGCTTTTTCTTTCTTTATTTTTTTTAAGTTAAAGACTTTATTTGAACAGTCTAAAATTATTGTCTGTTCAAAATTCAGTTCAGTGTTACATGATAAAAATATAATGTATCATATATAATATATATAGATATTATGATCCTCCAAACCTTTCGTTCTAGAAATTTTCTCTAACTGTACCTCTTTAAATTTTAGTTGAATAGCCCTAGGGTTGGGGATAGTATACACAGTCTGTAAATGTCTATGGGAAGCCCCCATAAAGATAGCTGTATAAATGTTTTTTGTTTGGGTATGTGTGGTGTAAACCTCTGGGAATATGTGGGAGTACGTGGGAGCATGTTAGGTGTGTGTGCTGATCAACAGTCACGCTCCCATTGCCCATGTGTTGATGTGGGCAAGATCCTCAGTGGGAGGTCTGAATATGTAGGAAGGCTGATTTGAACTGCAACAAATTGAAGGCGTCACGCTGTTATGCCCTCAAAAAGCATGCCCAGATGCATAACACTTTTGGCTTTGTGTTTTGTGGTATTTAACAGGTTCAGAATATCACTCAATCGATGGAGGTGCTAGATCTGAGGACGTACAGAGACCTGCAGTATGTGAGAGACACGGAGAACCTCATGAAAACAGTGGACGGCAAACTGAAGACTGCATCTGAAAATCCTCGCAGCCTAAACCCCAAGAGTTTTCAGGTAATGAAGCTTCGAAAACTGCTCAAAACAACAATTTGCATTCGATGTGGCCGTACTTTTCTCTTTTATTCAGGTCCTCATTACTGATTTTAAATCTTTCCCTCCCATTGGTGAGATATCTTGTCAATTGAGAAACAATGCTTTCCTGTCTTTGACAAAGTTTTTATGACAATCTGAGTTTTATGTGTGTCATGGCAAGGAAAGCCCTGTCAAATTTAGGTGAAACTCATGTAAAAATGGAAACTGTTTCAAAATACTGGCATGGAAAGTTGAAGTGTGTTGTAAATTGAGGTGAAAAAGAAGAACGTAGTGATTTCTGGAGCCTTATTATTATGTAAAACAACAAGTGTTGTGCATACAGTAGTGTATAGTGAACATACAAAATGTAGATAAACACCCAGAGCAACCTGTAAACCTGGGGAGTGGGTCAGGTGCCTCACTCAAGCTGAAGCTCAGTCCTGACACCCCTAGTCATGGTTATTGAGAGTCTAAGTTGGCACTGTTTATTCACTCCCCAACTGTACTGTACTGTACAAATTGTACTGTAGGTTACAAATCTGAATCGCTTACCATCAGTCCACAGCTGCCTGCCTTTTTTATATTATGAATATAAAAAAGCAATTAGTATCTGAAATTTAAAGTTGACTCGATACTAGATCTCAATGTCAAAACTATATACAGCCATCAACCGCAAGCAAATCAAGCATCAAGCACATCTGAATAGGCCATCAATTCATAAATAGTACCAAGGTGAAAGTTAGCTCATGAATAGTAATTAGGCAACATTGGAGACTGAAAATTGAGCAACATCACTGCATGCTAATTAGTGTTTACAGGCTAAATATTTTATTGTAGTGACATCACAATCCGCCCACCTTCAGCTGCTCTGCTCTAAGACTAGTCCTGGCACCTCTGTGTCAATGTGAAATCAACACTAACCCTCTGATTTTGTGTTTAATTGAGACATACCGAAGATCCTCAGAAAGAAAAAAAAATGAACCTCAATTATTTACACCCAGTACCTGGAGCTTGTTTCAGTAAGGACTGTGTGTGTATGTGCATATAAAAGGTTATGCTTTTCTCCTGCTCTGCTAAAGGTTAATATTCAGACCCCTTTATTATCTAAGCTTTTCATCTCTTGAAACAGATAGCATGGAAAGCCCTGTACGATCTCAGAATACTGCTCCATACAATGTACAGAGTACTAAACGGAAGAGCACGCTTTAACTTGAATAACATGAAGCTGTCTGCCAGAGAGAGTGGAATGGAAGCCACAGACACTCTTCCCAAGGGTATCGCTATCATTCAAAACGCAATGCCGCCACTTACCCATCTACCCTGCTCTGCTGCGGTCTGAGTCATCTCACCAAACGCTGCATAAAATATTATTCTGAAATGTTACGGAAATCATTCCTCATCTATCGATACATGTTCAAAGCACCATAACCCCCACCCCTCTTTTTTTTCTCTCTGCTGGAGCTGTGAAATTTTGCGAGATGTGCCAGTGTTAAAAGCACTATTTCAAAGAGTTGGAGTCTCAAAGCCTGGCTTTATTTTGCAAGGCTGCTGATGAATGTGGAGAGCTCAAAGTCGCCTATGGCAGGGCGGGAGATTAACGAGACTAAATTTTTGTGTCTCGGAACAGGAAAATGAGATTTATGATGCGGCGCCGCTGGGCTGAGAGCAGCTCCATCACCAGATTTACGATAAACTTTAACAAGGAGGAAACAGCCCCTCCTGTGGTGAGCATGCTTTATTGATACACCTGCTGTTCAGACCCCTTTTATTGATATACCTCAACCTGTGCCCAGCCTGCCAATCTGTATGGGTGCAGTAACTGATAGCCCTCGCAGTGCTGAGATCACCCCACAAAGTTTTACCTCTTTTGCAGTGGCTTGGTCACACTGAGGTGGAGGGCTGACGGTGCTGATGTGTTGGCTTGTCCCACCACATCTGATGAGTAGTGGATTCTGAGAGATTGCAAAGGCATGGAATCAATACTTACTTTTCATGTGAGGATGCGGTCAAATCATAGCAGGATACTTGTCATGGAGATGGAAGGTTGAAAATGAACATGCTGATTAGTTAACCCAAGCCCATCAAACCGCTGAGAGAAATTAACCATTCTTTCAACGATTCCTTCATGTTCTCTCTCTAACCACCGCTGCACACCTGTCTCCTTCTGTTTACTGCAGGAGTTAAAGGACAAGGTTACTCAGCTGCTCCCCCTGTTGCCAGTGCTGGAGCAGTACAAGGCAGATGCAAGAATGATCCTGCGGTTGAGGGAAGAAGTGAGAAATCTGTCTCTGGTACTTATGGCCATTCAAGAAGAGATGGGAGCCTATGATTACGAGGAGCTCAGGCAGCGAGTGCTATTACTAGAGACTCGCCTGCACTCCTGCATGCAGAAACTCGGTAAGACATCTAACAGAAGTTGTTCCGGGCTGATTTTAACAATCAGAATGAAATAAGTTGTAATCTATTCATCATGGACTTGCAGTATTTGACTTGTTGCAACAAGAGTAACATAGATAATTTTATTTATTGAATTCTCAGACTTGCTTTGCATGATTATTTAGAGGGTAATTTTAGAGCAGTAATTTGCAAAGGAAACAGCAAAAGTAAACTAGACATGTTTGATGGTCAGAGAGACCCATTAGACCCAATTAAGTCAAAATGTGCTTGCTGTCCAATTAAATAAGCAATTTAACGTTAAAACATTAAAAACAGCCAGCTAGCAAGCCTTGTACTCAAATGTCCAAAGTTCATTTGGCTGAAAGAGTAATTGGCTTTCAGATGCATGATGAGACAAGCTCATGTTCTATTCAGGGTGAAACTGATGACTTCACAAGAAAACCCAAAATGATGATCTAATGGATATTCGTTCTGCTTCATAAATGTCGCTGTTGGCAATTTAATGCTGACTGATTCATCAGAGCTGAGCTGGAGCCATTTTTTATGATACCCTCTGTTCTATCACCAGGTTGCGGAAAGCTAACTGGCGTCAGTAACCCCATCACCGTCCGTGCCTCGGGGTCAAGGTTCGGTTCCTGGATGACTGACACAATGATCCCCAGCTCTGATAATAGGGTAAGAATGACCATGCTGCAACACTTTATCTCTCCATCACTGCCACTGCTATGATGAGCTGCTTCTCCCCAGAGACACACACACACACTGTGACTGAGTCAGTGTTTTGGTACAGTGAAGCTACTCCTCAGCAGTGAGAGCTGAGTCACTGATGGATGGTTCTTCCACCATTTTTCTCCCTCCCCTTCTTTCCTTCTCTATCATGCTCATACTCTCAATCCCTCACTTCAGTATTCGCCCAATCCTTACATCTCCTTCGAGAGCCACAGTCCCCATATTAATTACTCCATCAGGGGGCTGAATATCCACAAATTAGGCGAAAACTTTACCGATCACTGCCAGGAATTACTAGCAACCAGACATCATCAGGGGAGATCACTGGGAATGTCGTCTATGGCCCAGTGATGAGTGGGCCCAGCAAGGCAGTGATTCCCATGCACACCAACAACACACATTTTCAAACTCTATCTAATTAAACAAACCTGATTCAACTTAGCTCATTAGTAGAGATGGCAAGTCTTGAAATTGATGTGCAAAATAATGGAGACCTACCAAATGTGTACCTTTGATTTGCCTCCAAAAACAGGCTTAGGAAAAACATCCCTCTACTTGATGGGTCCAGTGATGAGCCATGTTTATATATCTCTACATCCCCATATTGTCTACATCAGGGGTCTTCAGACCTTTTCTTGAAGGGTCCATATCCTGCAGAGTCAAAGACCAATCTTACTTAATAAAACCAATGTTTTACAGTGGCTTCCAGGTAAGGTTCTAGGTCAGAGCTTCAATCTGCAGACATTTCAGGAACACTTCAGGCTCTTCAGGAATAGGATTAAACACTTCGGGTCTACATTAAGTTTACTAATGACTTGCTCCATGAGGCATGTAAGAGGCGTTCCTAATAGTATCTAAATTGATAGCCCCAACTTGAAAGATCATCTCCAGTGATAGTCTTTCATCTTTGTGTTAACGATTACATCACTTGCCAAAATTAATTAACGGTAATGTGACAAATACTGTACATCATAGCAATTAAGCTACTGGTAATTTCAAACAGGCAATCACACAGTAGCTATGTTTCCATCCAAGTGCTTATGCGCAAAACCGGAATATTGAATAAATAATTGACAAAAAACACTTTCCATTCATAGAGAACAAAATCGAGACTTCCTGATTAGAGACTGAAAGAGAGAGAGAGAAAGAGAGAGAGAGAGAGAGAGTTGCAACAACATTGACTACAATGGAATTTTTTCAACAGCAATGGTGGCTTATGGAGCCTCTCAATAGTTCCTGAAAGTTAGCACTTACAGCCGAGTTACTGTTGAAGAGGGCTGGTTTGGCACTTTTGAAAGGTACAAAGTTTCTAAAAATAAGATTGTGTATGTTTTAGCGTTATCAGACATTATTTTAATTAACCGCAAAGCACTTCCCGGAATTATTTTAGTCTACATGAATCACGTGACAATCAAAGATTTTGGACTTTTGTCACAACTCTCTCTCTATAGCTCTGTTTCTGATGAACTGGCACCAAACTTCAAAAAGAAAAATCGAATTTGCTGCAGTAGCAAAAGCTACTGTACTGTGGACCTTTTAAAAATACCCTAAAATATTTTATAATGACCAAAATAACATTTCAGATGTTGTGCAATGTGGTCGATCAGCTGGTTTGTCCATTAATGCCATCCCATTGTGGCTATTTATATTATCACATGACCTGTTAAAACAAAATGACATGACATTTTTGATGCGCATGTTGGAATTTATTCAGTAAATGTGTTTCCATCCTAGTGTACGCACATTTATTCTTATCGGATAAAAAGATAATCCTAGTCAGTTGTGGGCATGCTTGTTTTTTTGTTTCTTTGTTTCTTTGTTTTTTATTGTAGATGTAATAAAAAAATGACAGTATAACATCACAATCATATTTACATCTTTGTTTTCAATTTAGAGGAAAAAAAACTAAAATAATGAAGAAAAAAAACACATACAAAACTAAAAAAAAGGGATAAAAAAGGAAAGGGGGAGGGCACAGGTTGTTTAAATTAGTAACAGATTATTCTAGAAAAAACATTAGAAAGAAATTGTTGAAAAGGGCATGCTTGTTTTTAATGCTATTTTCAAAATGTGTGTACATTTTGGCAATTTCATTATTCCAAAATGCGCAAAAAATGTGATGGATGGAAACATAACTAGTGACACATGGCCTTGATGGTTAAGCTAGTAAAGATGTCGACACACATCCTACATATGCCAGTCCATAATATATGCCAGTCATTTCAAAAGGGAACACAGAGGCGGAGATGGGCCGACCACAGTGTGACCACAGCTCCCCTCACCAATCCACTGGGACTCGTTTAGCCCACAAAGGAAATGCTATACTTAATGTTCCAATTATCCTGCCTGTCCATAAGTCACCTGCTCTCCTCCTCTCCAGTCATCATGCAGCCCCACAGTAGCCTAAAAATAAAAATGCACCGCATCTCTCTGTGGAATGAGAAATGGGGGAAGAGGCAGGGAGGGAGACTGCAAGAGGGAGGGAGGGAGGGAGGAAGGAGGCAAAAGATAGCAAGGGAGCGTTAAATCCTCAGTGGGGCTTCATTATGCAGGAGAAAGAACATAATAACCACCCTAAATAAGCTGACTGTCTGAAGTTTCATTACGATGTGTTAATAAAGAGTGCAGAGTGCATGGTTTGGTAAAGATGGGGCATGGCATAGCTGTTGTGTGCCTGATAGATACTTCAGCCAGTGACAGCGAGTGAGGAGAAGAAAGGCAGAGAGAGATGGAGAACTGCTAACAGGATTGATTTCTTGTGAATGTTGAGTGGAAAAGGGCAGGGAACAACTGCTGCAGCCGAGTGCAGAGCACATACAGCATCTCCACTCCCACAGAGGGAGATCAATAGATTTGACAACACACACACACACACAAAGACTGTGCACAGTGAGAGTCACCGCTGGTTACACAGGAAGAAAGGCTCTGCTGTCACTCTCTCAAAAGTAAGTGAGAAGATGGCGTCTCTTTTGATGTACTGTACTTTTATCCAGGTATATGCTCTCTCTACCCCCATTTTTTGCTCAGCTTTCATTTCTAAGCTGGTTCATTCTTACACATATAGAGGGGTCCAAAAGTTTGTGACCACTAGTGAAAATGCGTGTTTTGAATGATTTTTCCAATTCGATTGTTTGGTTGGATTCAAATGCCCTATCTAGTATGCCCCCATTTAGCTTTAATGTTATTAGCATTCAGAAAGCATGAATAAAGCTTGTTTGAGTAAAATGTAATGATCCTGATTTACACGATTTGCAAATAATCCAAAGAGCATTTTCAATGCAAATAAGAACATTAGTGCTTCTGTAGACAGGGACCTAGAGACATCTTTCAAAACAGTTTATTAGCTTTAGGTTTTTATTATATGACAAAAATATTTTAATTGAGTATCTTTTAGATTATAACAGCACACTTAGAATGAAATCCATGACCTTAGATATCAACATGCTCTACACTGTGAACCCCTCTATACAGTATGTTTGGCTCTTTTTTCATTGTTATTCATCCTGCACATTTATATTTGCATTTTGCAGTGGTATAGATCACTCACAGTTCAGTTCGTATCATGGTTTTATGGTCATGCTTTTTTATGGTCAAGCGAAACCACAAATGAAAACAATATAGCAACGAAACGACAAAAAACCCCAGTGCTTTTCATGTTTTCATGTTTCTAACTGTAGTTTTTAGGTTTTGAATAAATAATCAAATAGATCACTGCATACTGTATATAAAATTCACTGTATGAATTAGATAAAGGTTAAACATTATTGAGCTATACAGCTATTCAGCCAAGAGCAGTGAGTGATTTCATTATCTTTTGATGTTTGATTGAATCAGATGTTTTCCCTTTAAGACAGTGCAGATATGCAGCACACTGAGAAAGTTACAGACAACACATAATTTCTCAAAAAGTTACATACTAAACTTGACCAACTGAATATTCTTTAGGTCAGTCAAGTTGACATAACAATTGGGAATAGCCTAATTGCATTTTTACATTCAGAAACAAGACTTAATTTGCATGTTGTAACATTTATTAATCTATTCAGGTGAGTTTACACAGTATAACACTGTTTTGTACACTGCTTTGGGTTTGATTTAATGGTGGAGTGTTAATTTCTCACTGATGTGTTTGTGCATTTGGATGGGTAAAATGCAGAGAAAAAGGGGTAAAATCTCCCCCCCCCCCCCAAAAAAAAACAGCAATTTACATATTGAGCCATGAAGGTCATACAGAATAGTTCAATTTTATATTGTGTATTGTGACATCCCTGATTTACTTTTTATTTGTACTTTTTTCTCATTGTCTCTCAGGTGTGGTCAATGGACGGTTACTTTAAGGGACGTCGTGTACTAGAGTACCGTACAATGAACGACTTCATGAAGGGCCAGAACTTTGTCCAGCATCTCCTGCCCCACCCTTGGGCTGGTACGGGTCATGTGGTCTACAACGGCTCACTGTACTACAACAAATACCAGAGCAACATCCTCATCAAGTACCACTTCCGGTCCCGAAGTGTCCTGGTGCAGCGCAGCCTCAGCGGTGCCGGCTACAACAACACCTTCCCCTACTCCTGGGGCGGATCGTCTGACATCGACCTCATGGCTGACGAGAACGGTCTGTGGGCCGTCTACACCACCATTCCCAATGCCGGAAACATCGTCATTAGCCGTCTAGAGCCACAGAGCCTGGAAGTGCTTCAGACGTGGGACACGGGCTTCCCCAAGCGGAGCGCAGGCGAGTCCTTCATGATCTGTGGCACACTCTATGTAACCAACTCCCACCTGGCTGGTGCTAAAATCTACTTCGCGTATTACACCAACACCTCAACCTATGAGTATACAGACATCCCCTTCCATAACCAATACTCCCACATCTCCATGATGGACTACAATCCCCGAGAAAGAGTTCTCTACACCTGGAACAACGGACATCAAGTCCTCTACAACGTCACGTTGTTCCAGGTCATCAAAACCGCTGAGGACTAGGTCATTCAGACCTTACAAACACATTTGCTCATACACAAATGCACACATACTAATATGACACACACACACACTTATGTGGAGGGGGGACTAAAGTTTAAACTTTTTTACTGCATTCCAAACTTCATAGAGTGCTATTAATCATCTAATGTTCAGAGGAGAGCAAGATTGGTACTGATAAATGGACGGAGCCTTTATTTTCTTTCCTGTGATGATTCAGCATGAGTACTTTCTTTTTATTTGTGGAAAAAAAGAATAAATAAACATCAAACTTTACCATTTTCCGAGTTTCATTTTTTTATTCTCCCAGATGCTGATGGTTACTAATGGCTGCATTCTGTAAAAGCTGAAAAAAAAAAGCTTGTCTAAATGCTTGATCGCTCATTATTTTGTAGAGAAATCTTTTACAAAGCCTTTCTCTAACCTCCAGCTGTAATGAAACTAGAGATGTGCCGCAGCAGGATGAGCCGAGCTTCTCTTGACTGCCTCAGGAAGTGAATTCAACTCCTGTTTGGTGTCAGCCATCCTGAGGAGAGACGTCAGTCAGGTGGAGCTCAGTGACATGAAGGGCTGAAAGGTGAGGTGGCGGAGGAGAAAAGAAAAAAATTGGAGATAGCGGAGGGATTAATAAAAAGCAACAGCACTGAGTCGGACAGATGAGGCCCTGGGCTATGGTGATGCCTGCTGCTGCTGTTGTTGTTGTTGTTGCGCCTGCCAAGTTACAATCTGTTTCCATTTTCCAACTCCTCAACAGGCTGTGTAAAAAATATTAAATTAGTGACTGCAGGCTTGTCCAACCACTTTTTAGATGTGTTTTTTATTTAATACGAGTCAAGTGTACTATCCATATTTGGCTTTTAACTTTGGCAGAATTTTCATCATCAGTATAGTCTACTGGTTTAGTGCAAAATATCTGCACACGGCTTAATTTTTGGACCACTGTGCACTGGAAACAAGACTTATTGAAATTTGTGGCGAATCTGACCACACATGTAACTTACAGCATCTATACTGCTTATTAAGACAAAACTCATCCATACTGCTTATTAACATAAAGCCTTGATCGCACCAAGAGAGATAACCATAAAGCTGAATATAACTTTAAAAGCATCAAAAATGAAATACACTAACATTCTGTCATCTTCCACTTTAAATGCTTAAACTTTGGCTTTTGGTGTTTTTATTTTATCAGCTGGGAAAAACTTCTATAACTTATATAAGTAATAAGTATTGCTACATGCCATTACTGTTAAGAAAAACAATATGAGGGTGCATTCACACTCCACTTCACTGTCAACCTCTTCCTCCTGTTAAAGGAACATATTTTTTTTTTTATCCATTCAGCTGATCTCCGGGTCTGGTAAAAAGTGTGTATTTTAGCTTAGCTTAGCACAGACCATTGACTTGGATTAAACCGTTAGCATCTCACTCCAAAAAGACCAACGAGTTTTGATCATTTTCATATTTAAAGCTTAACTCTTCTGTAATTGCATCATGTACCAACGGAAAATGGAAAGTTGCTATTTTCTAGGCTGATATGTCTAGTAACTGTGCTCTCATTCCAGCATAATAATCAAGAAAATTTGCTGCTGCACTATGGCTCATGGCAATGTTATTATAGCTGATTGTGTTAAAAATTGATAAAACGCAACTGTTTAACTCTAGTAAATGAGCCTGTTTTTTGTTGTTGTTGTTTTTGTTATTTTATTCCTTTAACATGGTGTGTTTTTTGTTTCAAATCACACTAACTGAGCGGCAGCTGTTTGACCATGTTGCTTGGTGAACTATGCAGATGGCAAAAGGAATGGCTGCTCGCTTGCCTCATTGTTGTACTTGTTTAAAATTCTGTTTAATTTCTCAAGCCAGCTCAGAATGACTATTTGACGAAATGACGAAAGTCTATTTGTCATGAATCTAATGCTCGAAAAAAACTAAACTAAATATAACACCAAGGCTCAACAGAACTCAAAAGACAATTTCTTCAAGTAGAATTGAGATACAAATTCTCTCTGCTTGCAGCGAGGCAAGAAATATGCATTCATTGTCTAAAACAACTGACCTCTGACAATCAAACCCAAGTAGGCATCAAATTGGTAATGTGAAAGCACCCTTATTCTCAAAATACCATTACAAACCATTTTTCAATTATTGTTGTTGAAATGAATGGTATAGTAAGAGGTTGTGTGGCATACTTTGGAACAGGTTGTTGTTTTTTTCAGCATTTGAGTGCTGTTTACATAAACTTTAGAAGGCACAACGGGAAAAAAATGAAAAGAAAAAGATAAACAGTATGTAACTGTACAGTATGATACCTTCAGCAGTAATAGTATAAGAGCAGATGTCAGAGGTGAAGGAGAAAATTATGAAAAATCTGCAAAATATTTCAGACAGCACAGTCTCTCCTTCAGTTCTCCTTTGTGAGTCAGCACACTCTTGTTGCTAAAAAAAAAAAAAACGCAGCTGTGCATGAATCTGGAATCTGTTTCACACTGCATACATAAGCGGCACGTAAATGATGCAGAAGCTCAACTGCAACAGAAGGCATGAGTGATGTGTTAACACTGCGTAACAGAACTGTGGTACTACAGAGAAAATTATATTGAAAACATTCAAATTTTGTTTTTCTTTGTGAAGTTTCACAAACTAATTTCGAGAGGAGCACGTGACATGATTGATTGCAGCTGGTCTCTCATCTGTAATCATTAGTAAGCCAATCAGAATAATCCAAACTCACTATAAGTAGCCTGTCTAAAACTACTCCCTTATCTTTGCTTTCCGAAGAAACCCCCCATTCACCCCATCTCCTCCTTTTCCTCCTTTACCAGGGGGAGCTCTCGAGAACTACTTGATCTCGTACCCCCTTATATGCTCATTGACCAGGCGAGAGCCCTGGGCTCAATTATTTCCGAGCTCAGGGTTCTCTCCCATGCCAAACCTGCTAATATTATTATCAAGCAATATCTAAGTGTGAACTCTTGAATAGGTAATTTTGGAGTCTGTCGTTTAAAATTACCAGTCAATTTGGATTCAGTGGTGATTTTTATTAAATGTACACTTTTAAAAAAATGCTATTGGGTAAAATATGGAGAGAAAAAAAAACATTGGGTTATATTTGGTACTATAAAATGGATTAACAAAATTAACCCAGGTTTTTACCCCAAATTGGGTTGAAATAAGAGTGTATGTGGAGTAAAAAATGGAAATCTCTGCTTAAGAATTTACTTATGTAAAGGTTTACTGAAATATAAACACTAAAATACATTTATATTAGTCATTTTCTTGTCCACCACTGAAGAATAATACTGAGTGGAAATGAAGAAAACTGTGGAAAATGATCTTCACCATTCACAGAGAGGAACAATATTCAAGCATGGTTCAGTTTAATAATTCATGAAATATTGAACATTAAATCGAGAGAGTGAATTACAAGAGAACTGTGTCTGTTATCATTTCAAAAAGACAAATCAGAAGGTTTAACATATTTGCAGCATGCCACTTATTTCTTGTGGAGCAAAATGTGCATAATAAAAATACATATGCAATTACATCATGTCATTGCAATCTGTCTCAGACCCTCTCCAAATGTAATTTCTAGAACATACGGGGTGCTTTTACTGTATACTGGGCTTTTAATGTTGACAAAATTGCATCTCAAGGGAGGCTGTGCATCAAGATGTCTTTTTTTCAAACAATGTGTAAGTAGTTTACTCCATAAAATCTCAGTTGATGCTTAAAACGTCATTAGACATTAGCATATCTCCTGTTCAGTATTACAAAAATATTTTTGGTTTGTTAGTTTTGGGACTGAAAGAAAAACAATAAACAAACAAACAAACAAACCAACCAACAAACAAACCAATAAGTATTAATGTTAAGTCAGTTCCATCAGGAAACCTCCATAATAAATTATAAATGTTGCTTTGGTGCTCTTAATTCATTCATTCATTCATTTTCAACCGCTTTTATTTCTGAAAGAAAAAGCAGCAGAAGCCTACTGTTTCTATACTGTACTAATAAAGAACTTCCATGCACATCTGACTGACCGACAAATCACACAATTTGATTGCAGTCCTCTAATATGGTTATTCCAGCATTAATTCTTCCATAAATTAAGCTGTCAATAAACTGAACTGTTTACATGCATTTTAGACACAATGTGTAGGATTGTAGATTTAAACAAAAAGATACATAAATGTGGTTTATAGGTGTAAAATGTCACTATATTTCTAACTATAAGCTATATTCCTACTTTAGCTTGATCCCATTGTCTATTTAATATTAAAAAAATATCCATAAAAAATTAGTAGTTTTTTTCTATTTTCTGATTCCTATTTTGTGAGTTTTTCTCGTTTATTTACAGTATGCTGCTCAATTGCATTATGGGACCTTGATTTTTCCTTAACAACTTTTAATTTTAAAAAGTTGAAAAAGTAACTTTTATTAACATTTTTAATAGTTTAAAGTGATATATTGTCTGGGTTGGTGTTGTATATTACAGTACAGAAACATTGTAATAAACTGCCAGTACTTTCTATATAATTTATTATACACTATATTATTTCAAACTACTAAAATCTCCCAAGATCAAGAGATCAAGGTCCCAACGTGCATTTCACAATCGTAAACAAATGGAAAACACTTGAGAGTCACAAAATACAGAAACTGTTAATTAACAGATATTTTTACAGTGTATAAACAATGAGACCAAGCTAAAGTAATAGGCAAATGGTTTACAGCACTATGTGAAATAGACATTTTATTTAAAAAAAAAAAAAAATTAAATACAGTATAAACAAGTTATTTAAAAGACAGTTAGGGAGTTTGACAAAGAGACCAAAAATAAGAAATGTTGTGAATAGATTCCACTCAACTGTACCAGAAACATGACAAAAAACATGGCTTCAAAAAAGATGTATATACCGAACCATTGTTTTTCATACCATTACATCCTGTATTGTTTAGAAGCAGCCTGTCAAATAATATGGCATTTTTTGACATATTTCTTTCTTAGACAACTGTGGTACAAACAGGGCGCAAATGTACCCCCCATCGAAACCCAGTGTGAGTGCTGATACCTGTTAATACGGCAGATCACACGCAATTTCATGTGGTGTAAAACTCCCTTTGTACAATTTCCAACAAGGTAAATGATCTGATGCGTGTCACACTGCGGCATCTCAGACCGGCGAAGACTTCAGAATAATTGTTTCATTTGAATACGTACAGGGAATTAAAGTGTTTGATGCAGTGAGGCCGCTAAAAATAGAAATCACGCTGAGAATGCAGCAATGCTTTGAAATCTAAAGAAAGCTGTACCCGCTCCTTTTCTTCTCCTTGCTCTCACTCCGGCACAAACATGCACCTAGGCCTCATGAATCTTGATTGTGGGTGGAACAACATTAGCACAGTCACATCTCTTATTTGAGTGTCTCAAATCAGCAGGCATCCCTCCTGAATAAAAGATGAGCCTCCATTGCATCTACGCTGCGTCCTTCTCTTAGCACAGACTATTGCGGTGGGACTACGGTAAACTTTCAATGACACAAGTAAAGCTGTCTGTTAGCATCCTGCCTCATGTCTATCCCAGTGACAGACAGACAGACTCGTGTGCTTGTGGAAGTTTGAGACATCGGTGGGATTCACAAGAACATCTTCCGCTTCTCGTCCAGGCTGCAGCCGGCCCAGCATGTACTGCTGTTTAATTAAGACTTACAGCCCAAACAGCGGGCATGACAGCTGTTTCATACGCAGCCAATTAAAAGAGCCGCAGGCCCTCTACTGCAGTGCAAAAACATTCTGTTACTATCAAACGGCACCCTCTTCCCTTACACCCTTAGTGATAGTTTCGTTAACAAAACCTATGGCAAACAAATACTCATTGAAAAGCTTGTTTTCACATGGCAATGGTCTGCTTTTCTAATCAGAGTGAGGGACTAACCGCAATATTCAGTATTCAAGTTTATTTGTATAGCGCCTTTCACAACAATTATCATTCCAAAGCAGCTTTAAAAGGGTGCATGTTACTACATTACAATCAAAACAGAAAAAGTTAAGGTGTTGTGTATACTATAGGGCCATATAGGACGGTATATATATACAGAGTTAACCTGCAGTTTTAGAATACAATAAAGTGCATTAGAAATAATAATAATTGTTCCCTAAAACATCATATTTTTTAGACCTCAGTGTACTCAAAGCTGTTTTTTGTGTAGAGGTAAAAGAATATTTTGACATCTGAATATCCCAAACTTTTAGATGAAAATGTATAAAGCTGAAAAAAGCATTTGATCGTAGCAATGTGGAAATTTGCAAGAGCTCATGTTTATTCATATAGCAGTCTGCACCGTACAGGGATGAAAACTCATCAGTCGTGAAGAACATGCCAAAGATGTGGGACTTATGCCAAATACATACGTATGTTTATTCATTCATTTTCCTTCGGCTTAGTCTCTGATTTATCAGAGGTAGTCACAGCAGAATGAACTGCCACATACATATAAGATTATATAAATTACTTAATATTATACAGATTACTTTGCTACAATAACATGTACAGTAACTGTGCAGGGAAAAAAAGTGTATTGTCATCGTCGTTTCATAATTTTATTTAATCACTATAATAATCACTGTCATTTATCATGCTGAGCAAATTTATCATTTTTACCAGTTTAATCATTGTGAAGAATGACAAAAAGGTTTGCTAAAATTGTCTCCTAGACATGTAGTTGTATAAAACTGAGAGGGGTCTGGATGCAGACCTGGTGCAGTGCAATCTGAGCTGCATCCAATGCTTTTTAATGTGCTCACCTAACCCTTCCCCTCACAGTGACGTCAATAGCTCCATTAAGTGCATTGTGTCTTACATTGACACTAACTTTGCTTTTGAATTATAATGTTTCTGTATTAGTTACTTTTTAAAAGTAATCTCTATCTTTTGCAATACAGAAGTCAGCTATTTTCGTGTTAATGCACAACACTTCCAGTTTATTTGCCACTAGAACTGTAAGAATAATTGTTAAAACATACCAATATGTAATTATATAGTCTATAATATATATATATATATATATATATACAATATGTAGTCTTTACTGTCATTCCACAAAGGGAAACAGGAATTAGTGCTGCACACATAAGCTGCAAATAAAGCAATTTTATGTACAATTTTAATAGTACTTCCTTACCACAGAGGTGTTGTGTAATATATATTTGATAATCTGATAATCCTTATTGTTTGCAACTATTTAAGAAATGCGACAAAACGACAGGCAGTTGTGTTGTGTTTCCTCTTGACTTGTGTTGTTTGTTTAGTTTCATAATTTCAGTTTAGGTGGCTCAGTGGTTAGCACTGTCGCCTTACAGCAAGAAGGTCACTGGTTAGAGTCCCGGCTGGGTCAGTTGGCATTTCTGTGTGGAGTTTGCATGTTCTCACCGTGCTGGCGTGGGTTTTGTCCAGGTGCTCCGGTTTCCCCCACAGTCCAAAGGCATGCACTACAGGTGTATTGGGTAAACAAAATTGGCCGTAGTGTATGAGTGAGTGTGTGAATGTGAGAGTGTATGGGTGTTTCCCTGTACTGGGTTGTGGCTGGAAAAGCATCTGCTGCGTAAAACATATGCCCTCTCTTTTCTCCTTCTGTTTTTCCATTGGTGTCTTTGCAAAATGTAAAGCAGCAGTAGATCATATTCATCTATTTTAATTTAACTTTGAAACTGCCAGGCATGGACTTAGAATAAAAACACTGCTGCTGTTCGCTATGGGTGTGGATGCAAATACAGTTATTGTTTTATTTATCATTATCATTCTTAAAGTGAATGGATCTTTAGCTATAATGTCTACATCTTGCTGTCTTGGGACCAGTTTATCAAAATCATCTGCTGAAGCCAGATTCATTTTCACTACCGCATAGTCAATATATATAACTATTATGTATATGTATGACTGCATTCATCATTTTGCCACTTGCCATTGTGTAGTGTTTACCACTTCAGATTACCGAGTGAAAGTGGAGCAAGTAATTTGAGCTGGTGTGATTAAGTGGAGGTGGGATCTGATTTGCATATTCATTGATCTGCATATAAATGAGGCAAGAGTGCAGAGTTATATCTCAACCATTTTAAGCCATGTGGAACATTTTTTTTATTTTTGATGTGTCATTTTGGTTATGAAAAATATGTTTCAATGAATAAAACCAGCCACTGCAAAGGGGCTTGAAACATACGTATTCTGTTTATTTGCTATTTGGCAGATTGCCCTTAGTTGTTATTTGGCATATGCTCCTGTTTATGGTATTTATACTGTTAGGAGCCACAAGGATGTTTACTCATTTAACACACACTTCTGTGCAAAGCGATGCACAAATGTACTGGGAACGTTCTGTGAAAGTGACTGGCACACACACACTGCTAATGTTCTGTGCACTTGTTCAATTACTTTTCCATCTTGCAAATACGTTTTATATAAATATTTTTCTTTTTTATTTACATTTACTATATTTAGTTTTATGCAAAAGTTTGGACACCCCTAAAAATGATCATAGTTGCAAGTCATAGTCTGCTGCCCTTTAAAAGCAGCAGTTTCATTTGGATATATTTAATACCATATGGAAAAAGCCTGACATAACAAATGTCATGTCAGTTCTGACATAACATTTGTTTAATCAACAGATGCAATGCAAATTAAATCATAACAAAAACAGACAGGTGCAAAAATTTGGGCACCCCAACAGAATAATGACATCAATCTTTTGTACAGCCACCTTTTGCTAAAATAACAGCCTGTAGACACTTCTTATAGTCAAGGATAATTCCCTGAATTCATGCTGAAGCCATTTTGGACCATTCTTCCTTGCAAATGTTTTCCAGTTCATTCAGGTTTGGTGGGTGCCGAGTGTGAACGGTCCTTTTCAAATCAATCCATAGATTTTCAATGATGTTCAAGTCTGGGGACTAGAATGGCCATTCTAGAACATTGTAGTGTCTGACCATGAATTCCTTGGTAGATCTGTAACTGTGCTTTGGGTCATTGTCCTGCTGAAACATCAAACCCTGGCTTAAATTCAGCCTCTTGACTGATTCCTGAACATTCTTCTTAAGAATCTGCTGATACTGGGTGGAATCCATGCGACCTTTAGCTCTAACAAGGTTTCCAGTACCTGTGCTTGCCACACATCCACACACCATGATGGACCCTTCACCATATTTTACAGGTTCTTCTCCTGGTTGTGGTTGTCATCTCCTGTGGTTGTGGCATCTGCCCACAATATATTTTTCCAAAATGATTCAGGCCTGTCCAGATGAGCCTTTGCATACCTCAAAAGACTCTGCTTGTTGGCAGAATGCAGAAAAGTCTTTTTCTGCATGACCTTCCATTGAGCTGTTTTTTGTGAAGAGTGCACTGGACTGTGGAATGGTGTACAATGGCATTATCAGCAGCAAGATGTTCCTGGAGCTCTTTGGAGGTGGTCTGTGGTTTGTCTGTGACCATTCTAATCATTCTTCGCCTTTGCCTTTAAGTTATTTTTCTTGGCCTACCACATCTTTCCTTCACCAGAACTGTTCCTGTGGCCTTCCATTTTCTTACTATATTTCTGTCTGTTGAGATTGAGACTTTAAACCTTTGTGGTAACTTTTTGCATCCTTCTAATTCATGTTGGTGAATTATCCTAGTCTTTTGGTCATTAGGAAGTTCTTTTGAGGTTTGAGGACATTCTTCCCATGTTGCTTCTTTCTGGTTCACCATGAGGAGACTAGCAGTCTAGCAGTCAACTATCTTAAATATTCTTTTTCATGATTGGTTGCACTTGTGTTAGAATTGTTAAGGTTTACTGAGTCATTCAAATCAATTTTCTGTTAAGCAACATCCATTTTGTTCCCTAAAAACATCGTTTTTTGTGACCTAAATGTACTCAAAGTTGTTTTTGTTTAGAGGTAAAAAGAAGTTTAAAAGAATGTTTCGACATCCAGATATCCCAAACTTTTAGATGAAAATGTAAATATGCCCAACTGATTAAAGCATCTGATCATAGCAATGTGGATGTTTGCAAGAGCTCTGCAATTTAGCACTCCAGTCACCTCGTCATGTTTATTCATATAGCAGTACAGGGATGAAAACTCATCAGTGGTGAAAAACATGCTAAAGAGGAGGGACCCATGCCAAATACATACTGTACATATGTGATTACATAAATTACATAGGATTATACAGATGACATGTAGCAAAGTAACTGTGCAGATAAAAACAGTATTGTCATTGCCAACCAGCATCTTGGGGAAATTAATTTGTGCTGGGCCCACTGTTTGCTGCAAAGAAGACTCATTGGACATTTTTGTGAAACCAAAATTACATTGCTCCGTATATGTTTATTGCACGTTTTGGATGGTAAATCCACTAGAGGTCAAAATTTTTGCAAATCTGACATATGTTAGAGAACATTTTGCTGCATGTTTCAGATCCAAGTCTGTCTTGGAATGCAAATTAATAACGAGTCTACAACCCATCTACACTCAACAGCTAGAAAATCCCCATAATACAGTGCACTGTGAGAGATCCCGCACAAGATGCACAAGACTACAAGATGGCATCTGAAGCACAACCCTATCGGTACATGGGTAAAAATATAATATAATTTAATTAAAGTAACGTTTGTTCACATTACAGAAATCAAAAGTCTTTGTTTCATTACTAATAGTCAGCTCGCTAAGTGTTATATAACCATCACAGGGTCTAACCAAGGAGTTAAATCTAATCTATCAGAGGAATTTATTAACCAGCAAAGCACAAACAAAACGTCATCCCTTCCATTGCACTGAGTGCTCCAATTCACTCATTTATTTCATTCACTCCTTCAAGTGGACTATATTAATCGACTAAAGTAGGGAATAGTGAATGAGGGTGTAGGGGGTGATTTCGAAATACTGAAATGCAACCCCACAATTTTAAAACTAAAACAGGGTCTTTAGCATTTTCAAAACACTCCATTTTCATGGTTGGAAGATGCTGGAGTAGTGTGGATGGGAATAACAAAAAGTATGTCCATAACAAAAAGTACACACTAGCATAAACAGAGCATGGAAGGTGAAACATTTGCACCCCTGACAGCACATGGCTTTAAGTAAAGCAGCTTACATTATAAAACATTAAAAACTGTCAGTGCTGCTTTCAACGAGAATGATATAGTTTAAATAAAACAGCTCTCTAGGGTTTATGTTTTTACTCGAGGACGTTTGAACTTGAATAGAGAACATTAACCAGAGCCAACTTCCACGTCAAAGAAGGTCTTCAAAGGTGTTTACCAGTCAGAGCAAACATTTTAGGAGGCTTCCCTTTGGCAAGCTTCCATTTCAAACAACAAATGAACTTTCTTTTGGCCTGATTTTGATGTAAAACGACAAGACTTCTGTTTGTTTTTCAATAAAAAATAAAAAATAAAAAAAAACAGATCTGGGATACTTTGCTGAGATCACATAGATTCAATAGACCACAGATTGTGGCTGGGTGTGCAGGGTTTTTATTAACTACACCCAAAACCCCCAAAAATAAAGTGGCAGCACCGTTTGGAGGATCTGCCCTTCAATCTCCTATCAACAGCACAAGAGACAGCCCAGGTTGAAATTAATTCTGGTGCTCTCGAAAGTTTGGACAGCTGTTTCCACCCCCTTGAGAGAGAGAGAGAGAGAGAGAGAGAGAGAGAGAGAGAGAGAGAGAG
>CAIGQW010000272.1:1414950-1426829 GCA_903798125.1 Danio choprae
GAGAGAGAGAGAGAGAGAGAGAGAGAGAGAGAGAGAGAGAGAGAGAGAGGTGTAAAGAGGACAGACAAGAGGAAAGCAGGTTGTAATACGTTTTCATTCTCTTCCTTATCTCCCACGAGACACCACTTTGTAATTGCCCTCGTAATTGCATTTTTTTTTCACTCGCATTGATTGGCGCTCTTAGCTCTAATTTTATTACATGCTGATTTGTGAAAGACAATAAAGCAGAAATATTTTGCAGCCAATCCACAGGTCATTTGTCTTTATAACCCTTCTGCTTGGACACGCCGCACTCCGCTAAGCCAATAAAGCCATTACTGGCTGCTTTAATGATATAAAGTTGCAGTGAAAATTGGCTTTGACGTCATTGAGGAGATGCGGCAGGTGTCTGTGGGTCAGACAGGTGTTATGATGTGGTACTCAACTCTGAATGGTTTCAATAAGATGAAGACAAGTTCAGAGTGAGATCAGGTGGAATAAAAATGCCCTAAGCCCTGCAGCAGGCGAAGGAAGAAGAAGAAGAAGAAGAAAAAAAAACATGCTGGATGGAGGCTGATAGTTATCGTGTGAGAATAGCATCGCTAGCCAAGCAGCCATAATAGGAATCCAGCGGCTCAGCCAAGCCATACAGTCAGTGTGATTAAACCAGTAGCAGGACAAATAGAACATTCATAATCCACCCGTGTCCGTCTCACACAGCATTACGTCTATTTCGCTTGCTCACAAACTCCGGTCGGTAGCAACAGCTGCATTAAATTTGCGAGCAGGCTCCATACTGTCAACTATTGAATTTCCCACACCCTGTTCTCTAATACTCCTCTCTCTCAGTGGGAAATCTGTTTTGTGATGGACTGCCTGTTTTCTCCCAGAGGCCCTTGAGTGTGCCATCTGTGCTCGTGCTGTTGTGGGAGTGTGCGTAGGTGTGTAAGGGCTGGAGAGATGGGCACAAACTAACCCACACCAACAACAGGGCACAGCACTATGTTTTCAACAGATTAACCAACACTTTCGCACGGGAAAAGAGTCAGGACAAGGCAGAATTTGACGACTTGCTTTCAAGTGTTGATTTAGTCAGTATGGCATTTGTGAAAAATAATAATAATAATAATAAATAAAAAATAAATCCTGATTGATTCATTTCTTTCTTTTCGGGTTAGTCCCTTTATTAATCTGGGGTCACCACAGCGGAATGAACCGCCAACTTATCCAGCATATGTTTTACGCAGCGGATGCCCTTCCAGCTGCAACTCATCTCTGGGAAACATCCACACACACTCATTCACACACAAACACTACGGACAATTTAACCTACCTAATTCACCTGTACCGCATGTCTTGTGGGGGAAACCGGAGCACCCGGAGGAAACCCATGCAAACACGGGGAGAACATGCAAACTCCACACAGAAATGCCAACTGACCCAGCCGAGGCTCGAACCAGTGACCTTCTTGCTGTGAGGCGATCGTGCTACTCACTGCGCCACCATGCAGCCCATCCTGATGGATGTACTATCATAAATATTTTTGGTCTTGTGAATTATTCATGCTCACACATAATTCCAAAGAGAATCATACTTGTCATTGGAAGATTTTATAACTTGCTCTGCCTGGGAAACAACTTGAAAACAAACAAGCCCTCTTTATTTTGAGCCCATCAGCTGTAACACCATTTTCTTTATACCAACAAATTTGCAGTTGCGCTTGCTTGCAATTTATCGATTTATTTCTGTATTACATATTCACTGTAAAACATATTCATAAATTATCAGTTTTCTGTATTTTGTGATTCATGTTTTTATTTTCCCCATTTTTTATGCTTTTGAATTGCATTATGGGACCTTGATCTTTCTTCCAACAACTTTTAACCTTGAAAAGGTTATTATTGACATTTTTACTAGTTTAAAGTGATGTATTGGCTGGGTTGGTTTTGTATATTACGGTACAAAAAAACTTTGTAATAAATTGGCAGTACGTTTTCTGTTATTTTACAGGCTATATTATTTCTTATACATTATATTATTTCAAACTACTAAAGTGTCAATAAAAGTCACTTGGTTAAACTGTAGAGTTGAATTTTCAACATCAAATATCAACAGAGCCGAGATCAAGGTCCCATAATGCAATTTACATTAACCTTTAATAAAGGAAAAAACACTAAATAAGTAAACTGTTAATTAACAGCTATTTTTTACAGTGTATTATTCTTACACTACATGGTAAAATGGGGTAAAACCGAACCTTGATTTTATTGATAGTGATGAACAGGATGTTTGTTTGTTTTTTACGAGAGCAGATGCACAAGAAACTTTTTGATTGACAGATTTTGAGATTCTCTAAAAATGTAGGCAGATTTCTGTTTCTGCAGGAGTAGATTCCATGGGCATGCTTATTGTTGCCACTTTCTATATATACAGTACACAGGTGTCCCATGACGTTTAAGAGCTTGGCAAAAATAAATAAATAAATAAATGGTTTTCTGTAAAAAAAAAAAGTATATCAGATGCTGAAAACGTAATTGAAATATCTTAGGATGACCACCTGCCTGAAAATCTAACAAGACAAGCAAATACTCATTCCATCTTTGTTCATTATTTTGAAACGCACTGAATTTTTAACAATATACAGTATATTCTTAGATTATATAAAATTGGCGATTTATTCTGTGGTAATAAACCATGGACTTTCAAAGTAGGGAGTGAGTAAATTACAGAATAAAATTAACTAAAATAAATATTTAAATAGGGTGACGCGGTAGCGCTCTCGCCTCACAGCAAGAAGGCGCTGGTTCGAGCCTTGGCTGGGTCAGTTGGCGTTTCTGTGTGGAGTTTGCATGTTCTCCTTGTGTCCGCATGGGTTTCCTCCGGGTGCTCTGGTTTCCCCCACAGTCCAAAGACATGCGGTATAGGTGAATTGGGTAAGCGAAATTGTTCATAGTGTATGCATGTGAATGAGAGTGTATGGGTTATTACACCCATACACTCTCATTCACACGCATACACTATGGACAATTTCGCTTACCCAATTCACCTATACGAGAACTAAGGGACTAAGCCGAAAAGAAAATGAATTATGAAATATTTAAATGTTTTAGGATCATCAAAATACGCAATCTCGCTCAGTCTCATGGCAATTCGTTTTAGTGCAACATTTTAATTTAGTGGCGTATTTATTTGTATGATCTCATTTGTACATTTTAGTGTGATTTGCTCATCCTCCAAATAAAGGGTAGGTTTAGGGTGGGGTTGGGAGAGACACATACATTTAAAAATATTACATTTTTATTTGAAGTCATTTGTACAATTTAGCCTCTTTTCTGGCAAAATGTAAATTAGTTACATTCCTTGTGAAATCAGGCTGCAAAATACACATTATTCATATATTTATTCATTCATTTATTTATTAATTCATTCCAGATATCAAAAGCTATGATAGTTTAAAAAAAAAACTACTTTATTTGAAAACCTTTCACAGTAACATTTATATTGTTGTCAGAAATAAATATGAAGGATTCATAAATTTCCATTTTTTTTAGCAATTATCAGTTATAAATGAAATGTTTTTGTAATGTCATGTTAATGTTAATTTCAATGGGTTTCATGTTTTTAATTCTTAGATTATACTTTTTTTGTGCAGTTCATGTGTAATTTGAGAATTCAGGGAATTTCCCATTGGTTTTACAAAATCTGATGCATGCAATAACAACATGGTAAAAACATGGTAACATTTGAATTATTGAGGGGAAGAGGGGGGTTACATTCATGAATAATGAGAAATTGCTGGTTTTGTTTTAAAAGAGTAATGACTGTTTTACAAACAATAATTCCCTAACCAAGACAATATTGTGCGAATAGTATACCAATATTGCAAATAATATACAATGTTGTGAGTGTCATGATTAGCAGTCCAATATATTTACAGAATAAAGATGGCAACCCTCATATTTACAATACTATATTCAAATTTGGAAATATATTGGACCGTATGAAGCATAAAAATATATTTTTTTTATGTTATCAAAACATATACAAAATTACTGTAAATAGTTTTAAAAATCGCAAACCTCTTTTACAATGAATTAATGGACAACAAGAGTTCACAGTTTGCCAATCTGATCTGAAAAAAGAAAAAAACACCATTACTTTTCAAGAGTTTTCTACAAGTTTCAGTACCCAGTAATACACGGTTTGATGTGCTAAAAATGAGACAGCGTGAAGCTCCTAATACTTTGGGACCTTTAACATTACTTAAAGTGAAGTTTCAGTCTGCAGGAAAAGTCTATAGCTTTGAAACAAATGAGCGGCCTTTGTGAGAGCTCTCAGTGTTTCAGTGTGATTGAGTTGTTCTCTCTGCCGGAGGATTTGGAGCAGTCACAGTTCAGCAGAAAGAGACTCTTTCCTCTCACACAAACCCGGAGATAAATGAGAGACCTGTTGGAGAACAAATTAGAAAAGAAGACAGTCTGGACCACTGCAGCCAACGGCAGAGATAAGCAGAGAAGAATTCGAGGAGACGGCGAATGAGATAAAGTCTAAAAACAACACAACAACTAATTTGCCTTTGCAGAGAAATACAAATTCATAGAGGCCAATCTCTGGGGCATCTGAATTCATACCGTATTCCTTTTGCATTTCTGCTGCTGCATAATAATGCAGGCGTAGCGAATACAGCTGTCCCCCAAGCCGTCACATAAATCTTTATTATGTCTATGGACTCAAAGTGTCAATTCGCCACTCACATCCCATACATAATACATCAAAATATACATTAAAAGACAAGTACTTTACAAGCTCTGCTGGAATTTTCAACTATAACGGCCGTATTACCAGGACGCTACATCAGGATTGTGCTTACATAGCACATATTTGACACTCCGTTCCCAGAATGAAAGGTGTGTTTCCCACCATCATTCCTCCGATGCATCATGCTAAATATTGTTTCCTAGCCAAACCAACAAAACACAGCTCAAGGGGCCGGAAAAGGTAATAGGTGGCGACTCCTCGTCCAGAAATGCCTCGCGCACAAATTCATTAATATGTAAATTGGGGCGAGGCCACAATCACGACGCCTTACTGATCTTGTTATTAAATTAATTTCCTCCAAACAAGCTGCCGGCGCTGCTGAGCGAGTCAATGGAGATTCCTCTCGTCTGTGAATTTCAATGAGCCCTATCAATTTTGCATTCATCACAGCTAGCCGGTGTCACAGGGAGAACCGGGAGAACGGCACTGCGGTCTCCAGGCTGTCACCACATCCCCATAATACACACACACACTGCAGTCTTCAGTGCTCACACCCTCATTCGTCACCGCGGCGGGCCACGCGAGACCCCCCGAGGCCCTGTTCCCCATCTCTGTCAGTCACTCACAGATTCTACTCACGTCTCAGTCTCACCCACTCTCAGACAGTTACTTATTTTCATCACTTCGCTGAGGGATGCTGCAGCTCTGTCTCTGAGAGCCCATTTCCCTGGCTCTTTACCTCCAATAGAGTGATAAAAGGCTGTCAGAAGGGATTCTGCGCCATGTAGAGAAAGATCAAATACCATTTAGAGCAACAGGTCTGCTAGTGGAACTGGATGCCGGACTTTGTAATTAGTCTCCCTGCATGGTTGGTTAGCAGCATATGTTGGGTTAGGGATGCTGGAAGTTTCACACACAGCCCAGCCTGTTCATTGACTGCCTGATGTATTATTGCACATTCAAAATGGCAAGCGTTTTCTTGATATGGCTTGAGGACTGCACAGATTCTACTTCCACTTGTGAGTAAAGGTAGGGTTTGTTTTTTTCGTATTTGTATGAAAAGTTTGTCATGCACAGAGACCTTGCACACTGAGTCTGACGTGCAATTCAGAGTCGATTCAAGCAGTGACGCTTTGTTCTATCTCTTCTTCAAAAACATGGAGGGAAAAGAGTTCACCTCTGTCTCAAAAAGCTCACGCACTTTCCTTTGGCTTAGTCCCTGATTTATCAGGGGATATACATTTGTGCAGGTTTTGTGCAGCTGATGCCCTTTCAGCCACAACCCAGCAGAGTACACTAACTCATGAATCCTCAGTGCTGGGAAACACCCATACACTCTCTCACACACACGCACACACACACACACACACACACACACACACTAGGGCCAATTTAGTTTATCTAGTTCACCTATACTGCATTTCTTTGGACTGTGGGAGAAACCGGAACAAGTTTTATCTCAAGAACACAGTGGCATTTTAATACTTTGCTTGTGATACTGCAGCAACATAAAAACAAATTTCTGTTAACTAATTAATCCTGGCCTCACAGTGGCGCAGTGGGTAGCACGTTCGCCTCACAGCTAGAAGGTCGCTGGTTCGAGCCTCGGCTGGGTCAGTTGGCGTTTCTGTGTGGAGTTTGCATGTTCTCCCCGTGTTGCCGTGGGTTTCCTCCGGGTGCTCCGGTTTCCCCCACAAGTCCAAAGACATGCGGTAAAGGTGAATTGGGTAAGCTAAATTGTCCGTAGTGTATGAGTGTGAATGGGTGTGTATGGATGTTTCCCAGAGATGGGTTGAATAATTAATCCTGAACAGAGAATGTCAGTAAAAGGTATGGACACACACACAGGTGCACAGCAGGCACTGAAACCAGCATTCAGTAGTAAACAGTTCTCAACCATCCACCACATTCTGTCTTTAAATTACACACCTTTTTTTTGTCATAATAATCTCTGTGCTAAATGACAGAAATCTGGATTTTGACTTGTATGGGGAAAAAAAACTAACCTGATTTTTTTATGACGACAAAAGTTTAAGACTCCAGTGTGTGTGCCAGACACAATGGATGGCACTCTACTTCTCACATCTGCCAGCCACTCTCCCAGACTACATGTACCACAATGCCTTGCACCTCACCTGATTCATATGAACTGGACTTTGATTACACAGCACCTGCAGCCAATCTTTACACACATAAAAGCACCTCAGTCACTGCAAAATCGTATTATTGTTATGTGCGTTAAGCCGTGGTCACACTAGAGCTTGTGCTTGCTTTTCTGTCGTACAGCGCTGCGAAAAGGGGCGGGATGAAACAATAGGATTAGACGTTGATAAAAGTGAGCAATTGGTCTATATTTAAATATCTGTACAGAGAGGTCACGTTTTGATGTTCTATTGGTCTAATGCAATCATTCATTCATTCATTCATTTTCATTTCGGCTTAGTCCCTTTATTAATCTGGGGTCGCCACAGCGGAATGAACCGCCAACTTATCCAGCATATGTTTTATGCAGCGGATGCCCTTCCAGCTGCAACCCATCTCTGGGAAACATCCATACACAGCCATTCACACTCATACACTATGGACAATTTAGCTTACCCAATTCCACCCAATTCACCTATACCGCATGTCTTTGGACTTGTGGGGGAAACCGGAGCACCCGGAGGAAACCCACGCCAACACGGGGAGAACATGCAAACTCCACACAGAAACGCCAACTTACCCAGCCGAGGCTCGAACCAGCAACCTTCTTGCTGTGAGGTGAACGTGCTATCCACTGCGCCACCATGAGGCCCTAATGCAATCACGTGATGCAATTTCAAGTTCAACAAGCTTGAACTTTCAAATGCAGTGAAATGCAAAACTTGTCGCACAAGCTTGCATTTCTGGTCGCAGTCGCATACGTATGAATAAAAAGCCTATGGAGTGAAACGTGCTGTGTGGCCGTGGGTTTTCTGAGTGTTTCTTTCCTTGTTCCTGTGTTTTTACTTCGCTTTGTTTTGTTTTTGATCTTGGACTATTTCTTGTTTCCGGTTGTTTGCTGCCTCAACCACTTCCTCAACCACTTCCTAGATTTCAGATTACAGTTTGTGGATTACTCTCATTCTGAAAAAAAAAATATATATATATACATATATACAGTTCTGAAGATCGCGAATAATGTAGCCAGAAGTACTTATGGCTGCATTTTGTCTTTAAAACGAACACTACGGGGCGGTATGACGCTGTTCCATTTACCAGCTGACCACTTACCTCTGTATGGGCGGCTTTCCCACTGTTACCAGTTTGTCCAGTTAGCTCGCCATGTATGTTGGTGGATTTGAGATACAGAGAGTAGTTGACCACGATGACGCAGCTCGAGTCTGGCAAAGAACGGTTCCAGAAAGTGGGTAAGACAAAAACAGAAGCCAACAAATGAAACAAACAAGCAAATAACAGGGTAAGAATGTGGTAAAATCTGAAAACATGGTAAAAAAAAGGCAAGGGCCTTTCTTTTTTTGGATTGCTTTTTAAAACTGTCGGTTGGGTTTAGGGAAGTGGATTGGCGGGTCAATCGGTGCTTTTGAAAACACTATTGATTGGGTTTAGGGAAGTAGGAGGGTGGGTCAGTCGGTTAGTCAGTCAGTCAGTCAGTCAGTTGACAGCTGCCTCTGGTGGATTTATGCGAAAACAGCAGGCGTGAAAGGCACTCGCGAGATCTCAAAAAGCGTACACAGTGGCCTCTTGTAGATTTGCGAAAACAAAAACTGAAAAAAAAAAAAAACGTACCTCCTGGGACATATTTAGCACTCTCCAGAAATGTATATAGCTGTACGTTTTCAGAATGAGCCTGGGTTGGACATAGTTGTTTGCTGCTGTTCTGACCCCTTGCCTGTCTGAACATTCTTCAATAAAGCTGAATTTTGAACTTCACCCCATTGTACATTCTCATACCTTACAGTGTGAATGTAATTGACAAAATATGAGGTTGAATTTATAACTTTTATGAAAATTTTGGATTCAGTGTGCAATGAGCTGAAATATAACAGATTGCTACAATGAGCAGGGCTTTTTCAGAAAGATCTAATCACAGTTAAGTGTGGGATTGGAGAAGGGTCCTGAGCTGGAACTCAAACCCAGGCCGCCTGAAGCACCATCATGTTAAAGCACTGCCCGTGAGACTAATGGCTCCGGCAAACAAACATTTTTCAAAATAGTGATTGTCAAGGGTACAGGTGACCCAAAGGCACTTATGGTGCTGTGTGTATTATGAATTTAGCCTCATCATTGGATATCAAAGTCTTGTCATCAGCATTACAGCAACATAATCTCATTAAGCAAGTTGCCTGGAAACAAATATACTTATTATGCAGAGCCATTTGTGATTTGTTCCTGAACTTTGCGCTAACAGCACACTGGCTTTATTTAGACATTAAAGAAAATCAGGTGGACTGTTTATTGGGGGTATTTTTGCCCTGAAGTAGCAATTGTTATTAAGACAATGAGTGAAATGGAAATCTCTTTCGTGTATTTCTTCTTATATGCAATCTTATAATCCTTAAAAGTGCAATGAGAGTGGAAAGTTTTGTGAGGGATCTTCTGGTAATGTGTGAATTAAACAACACATACACAGCAGATTATTTTCGTTTTCATGTCTAATGCGTCACACAAACTAGGGCTGCATGATATTAAAAGAAAATCTGGCATTGCAATATTTTGTTTTACTGCGATATATATTGAGATGTGAATATAATGTTATAAGATGACTTGAATAGCTCTAATTTGAAAGAAATCATTATTTTAGATTGACTGGGAGGATTCTGAAGGGGAGTGAATCATGCATGAAAAATAATAAACTAATTGCAAGCATAAATACATACAATGGAGCAAAGATAAAGGTGAAATAAACAATGCTTCATGATTTTCCGGAGTCAAACTGCATTCAGGTACAGAAGCAGAATAATCAAAACTAACAATAGAGGCAGGATGGGTTAAGCCATGTTTTTTTTTTTTTTTTTTTGTGGTGTTAAACAATCAGTAAACACTCCTGCAAACCTTTGTAAACAGTGTTGTGTTGCTCATCCTCCCCACTATTTTCATTTTAAGGGGGAAATTCATTCAAAGGCATTTACAAAAAGGTCCAATGCAGAAATGATAATTGTCTATGCCTTTTTGTACTGATATTGTGATGTTTTAACTTTTTGTCCGTGCTATAATAGTGGACCCTAAAATCCATTCTGGACACTATCAAAGTAATAATAATAAAAGTATAAATGCTGTCACTGGGTACTAATATTTAAAATTAAAGTACTAATAGACATTTGTAACTGTTTTGTATATTTTATTCTGAGGGTTTATTGATTTCAATAGTTTAGTACGATGGCGCAGTGGGTAGCGCTATCGCCTCACAGCAAGAAGGTTGCTGGTTCGAGCCTCGGCTGGGTCAGTTGGCATTTCTGTGTGGAGTTTGCATGTTCTCCCTGTGTTTGCGTAGGTTCCCTCCGGGTGCTCCAGTTTCCCCCACAAGTCCAAAGACATGTGCGATACAGGTGAATTGGGTAAGCTAAATTGTCCGTAGTGTATGTATGTGAATGAGAGTGTATGGGTGTTTCCCAGTGATGGGTTGCAGCTGGAAGGGCATCCGCTGTGTAAAACATAAGCTAGATAAGTTCATGGTTCATTCCGCTAGGCGACCCCAGATTAATAAAGGGACTAAGCCAAAAAGAGAATGAATGAATGAATGAATAATTTCTTTCAGATCTCAGTATGTACAGTGGAAAGTTTCTTTTGATTATTTCCCTTTTTTATGCCAACTGTTAATGCCCGCTAAAGCAGTGATCCAGCATACGTGTCTGTGAACCAGCTGCAATAGCAATGAATCATCATCAGTACTACTGGGTTTAAGTGCCCCTATTATACCATAATAAAATGTTTTGAAGGTTTTCTATAAAAGTCTTACATGCATTCAAGGTCTAAAAATGCTTAAATTTTCTCCTAATACGCATTTCACATTTACTAACTTCTCATTTCTTTCTAAACTCCACGCTTCTGAAAGTTCCCAGTGCTCTGATTGGTCTGATGGCCCAGTTTGTTATGATTGAATGACCGCTTACAGCAGGAGACAATAACTTTATATGTTCTGCACTTTGATCTTTACAATTTTGCCGATTTTAGCACAGCGCATCAATGGTAAAAATTTGAAAAAGCATAAAAGGGGCACTTTAAGCCTGTTAATTAATATTCAATAGCACTCTATTATTAAAATATTTATAAGCTAAGCTGTTAAGATTTTAATATTTCCCAAAATGGACTCAGCATTGCTCTCTGTACCACTGGCTGCATGCTAATCATTACTGTCTTCATTTACACTGTAAAAAGCTATAAGTTTGCTTTACTTAAAAAAAGTGAATAAACCCATAGCTTTTAAAGCAATTAGTTGACTTTACTTAAAAACGTGAGGGTAACAATAAAATAATGGTCCATTAGTTAATGTTTATGTATTTACTAACATACATAAACATCAAACTTCCCAAAAAGACAGTCAGACAGTTGCAGCTCATCCAGAATGCTGCTGCCAGGATTCTGACCAGAACCAGAAAATCAGAGGACATAGAGCACATTATCCCTTTACACTGGCTCCCAGTTACATTCAGAATAGATTTTAAAATATTACTACATCTATAAATCACTAAATAGCCTAGGACCTCAATACATTACAGATATGCTCACTGAATACAAACCTAATAGATCACTCAGATCTTTAGGATCATATAAACTAGAAATTCCAAGAGATGTGCTCCAACATTAGGTACATTCAAATCCAGACTTAAAACACATCTGTTTAGCTGTGTATTATTTACTGAATTTGAATTATTTACTGAATTATTTACTGTGTATCTATTTACTGAATAAGCACTGTGCTACGCCTGACAGATCGCACTATTATGTCTTTCTTTTCTTTTTCATTCTTTTATAACCTGTTTTAACACATCTTAATCTGTTTTTATCTGTTTTTATATTATTATTTTTTTATTCTTTTATTCCTGTTTATGTAAAGCACTTTGAATTGCCACTGTGTATGAAGTGTGCTATATAAATAAACTTGCCTAGCCTTGCCTGTCAGGAAAAAACCAGATTCAGTTGCAGGTGACTATTTCTTTTAA
>CAIGQW010000272.1:1446086-1464193 GCA_903798125.1 Danio choprae
CAGATTAATAAAGGGACTAAGCCGAAATGAAAATGAATGAATGAATGTGTCGTTACACTATGTGTCTCAACACTATTTCAGAGGACTTGAACTGTCCCACTGTCCTACAAAGTTTATTTCTAACCTGCTTCAACTCATGCTGGATAGTAGGCATCCAGGAGCAGTGTTGAAGACCTTTACTTAAAAAAAAATACAATAAATGTATTTAATTATATACACTGTAAAAAATGCTAGGTTCCACATAATCGTTTTGTGTTGTGAAAACATGAAGAAATTAAGTCAACTTATTATTTTTTACAAATTTAGGTGAACTGAACATAAAACAATTGTCACAAAAAATCCTAAATAATTGTGTTTCAGCTCATTTTAAATATGTAGCCTGAATGTATATATAATATCAAAATTAATTATTTTCTCTTTGTCTCTCAGTGGATACATATGAATTATATTATATTATTCATTAATTTTCCTCCGGCTTAGTCCTTTATTTATCAGGGGTCACCACAGTGGAATGAACTGCCAACTATTCCAGCATATGTTTTACACAGCGGATGCCTTTCCAGCCACAACCCATCACTGGGAAACACCCATACACTCTCACAGTCACACACACTCATACACTACGGCCAATTTGCTTACCCAATTCTTCTATAGTCCATGTCTTTGGACTGTGGGGGAAACTGGAGCACCCAGAGGAAACTCACGCCAACACAGAGAGAACATGCAAACTCCACACAAAAATGCCAACTGGCCCAGCCCGGACTCAAACCAGCGACCTTCTTGTTGTGAGGCGACAATGATAACCACTGAGCCACCGTGCCGTCCCTTAAATTATAATTAATATCATTATCACAATAAATACAATCTTGATAATTTTAAGTACATATCGCCCATCCCTAATGGCAGCTAATGCTGTTCACAGAGATTGAATGGCATTACTTCATGCTGCTTCTTTGTAGGTTAATTAAAATTTTATATTTGTCGCTTTTTATCGTCATATTGGTGTGTCAAATGGCAGATATGAATTATCGACAGTCTCCTCCAAGTTATTTATGAGAAAGCTGTTAAGCTGTGTGTGCTAGTGGTGTTTCGGTCGTGAGCAAATTATTCTGCCATGGACTTGTAAGTCCTTCTAAAGTAATACTGTGTCCTTAAAGGCTGACTACAGCTAATCCAAGATTGAGCAAATAGCCTTGGATGGTGAGCTGTGAAGGAGCATATAGATTGGACATGCTCACTTAAGAGCAAGGATTTTTTGCTGAATGAGTTGGCGATTTAACCCATAATGAATGAGTGAGCAAATATATGGAGTGGTATTGTTGTTCTTTCAGTGCAACATGTCAATCAAAGCAAAAGAAGAGGTAAAAGTAAGAAGTGATTGCTAATAAAATAAAGCTATTTAAAATGTTTATAGTAATAATAACTCATTCATTTTCTTTTTCGGCTTGGTCCCTTTATTAATCTGGGGTCGCCACAGCGGAATGAACCGCCAACTAATCCAGCATATGTTTTACGCAGCAGATGCCCTTCCAGCTGCAACCCATTACTGGAAAACACCCATATTCCCTATCACACACATACATACACTACGGACAATTTAACTTACCCAATTCACCTATACCGCATGTCTTTGGACTGTGGGGGAAACTGGAGCACCCGGAGGAAACCCACGCAAACATGGGGAGAACATGCAAACTCACAGCAAGAAGGTCGCCTCACAACAAGAAGGCAATCGCCTCACAGCAAGAAGGTCCTGGTTCAAGCCCCGGCTGGGTCAGTTGGCATTTCTGTGTGGAGTTTGCATGCTCTCCCTGTGTGTCCGGGTGCTCCGGTTTCCCGACATGCGGTACAGGTGAATTGGGTAAGCTAAATTGTCTGTAGTGTATGAGTGTGAATGAGTGTGTATGGATGTTTCCTAGTGATGGATTGCAGCTGGAAGGGCATCCGCTGCGTAAAAGATATGCTGGATAGGTTGACGGTTCATTCCGCTGTGGCGACCCAAGATCAATAAAGGGACTAAGCCGAAAAGAAAATTAATGAATGAATGAATAAATATGTACACAGCACAGGGAGATTCACCAGTTATTTAACCAAAGAGTTTGTAATATAATCACTGATGATAAATAAATAGAGTGAGGAGTAAAGTAAAGCAAAAATAAAATAAAACACAACTTAACTAAAATTTAATTATATTAGTATACATTTATTTTAAAAAAATTATAAAAATAAAAGTGTTTACAAAAAAACAGGGTCTCGTTTATTCCTGTTATGATTACCAGCAATCCAGCCGTTGCGGATAACTGGATAACACTCCCTGTCATTTTTATGAACTACATATCCCATAATGTATTGCATTCACACACCAGTTTCAGCTCATACTGTTGTTGTCACCACAGAATCATTACAATTCCTAGCACAGATTATTCATCAAACTTCTCACAAAAAAAATATTGTGGATGCAAATCTGATCTTAAACTTAATCTAAATGAGCAGCTGAGCACACATCCACTAATCAAATTTTTGCTTACAAGACATCTAATAAATGGCTAAAAATATTGGATAAAACAGAGCTAAATTTGGGTGAAAACCTGTGAAAAGTCTAACAAGAGTCCAAAAGTAGACTAGTCATCAAATACACAGATTAGACAGGTGTAGTCATTTATCCCTGTATATTTGATGACTATAGTCTTTTTTTAGACACCTTACGATGTTTACTGACAGACCAAATGTAGCGTTTGTTTAGTTTGTCTAAGTTTTATATGTCTATTTGACTTCTTTTAAAACACACAAAAAATGTTGCAAAAAAAATGCTGCTGTGCAATGTTTTTTGCATAAAACTCACCAAACCATCTCTGACCATTTTGTAAGAGCTTTCCAGTACAACCCTTCCCTTAAAGCTTTTCGTCAGTCTCGTCAAACATATGCAGCTCTCTGCAAATCCTTAAACAATGCCATTGAGTGTGCCATTGATTAGAAGGCTGCCAAGAGTATGTGCTTTCTGCATACGTGAATGCTTAGTAAATGAGACCCAACGTGAGTAGTACAATCCATATAGAATGACAGACAGACAGACAGACAGACAGACAGACAGACAGACAGATAGATAGATAGATAGATAGATAGATAGATAGATAGATAGATAGATAGATAGATAGATAGATAGACAGACAGACAGATAGACAGATAGATAGATAGATAGATAGATAGATAGATAGATAGATAGATAGATAGATAGATAGATAGGTCCATGCATAATATTGTTTTTTACACAGAAGGATTCTGAGCAGTGGAAGCTAGCCAGACCAAAACAAGCCATTCAAATCTTTACGAGCAACCATATTCCATCATCATTTTCCATTCAGACAATACAATGCCTCAATCTACACCCGCAATGTTCACCTCCTTTACTCCAAGAGGAAGCTTCAGGTCATGGTTCATTGTCGCGCACTGGAACACAGGTCTTACTAAAGCACGAACTGCAGGGATTGAAGGGGCGGTTCGGAACAATACAAGCAGTTTCCTGGCAGCCTCCCGACGGGATAAGCATCTCATTCATTCCGCCTGCTCAGGGTCATTATCGTTCATGCGCGTATACTGTGCGAGTACTACATGCTTACTGTCAATATTTTGACTCCCACGGAAATGAAATCACTTCTTGCTTTAATTACATTGGTTTGCTGCAGTAAACGAAACGCAGAGCCCAGAGTAACACGGTGTGGAGATTTGCTGCCACACACACCCACGCCTCACATTACACGCCACGCACCGAGAAAGTTGGTGTGCAAAATCAGGCAGGCAGGTGTGCAATGTTCCACTCTGCCTCCAAGGAACCAGCATATTTAATTAACCTCCCAGCTGGCCTTCTACCTCTCCCAGCACACATACGCATACACATACACACACGCGCAGCAGACATATGCTCCTTAATTACTATGCACATTTCCGTGACTGCTAAGAAAACAGTAGATTGTAGCGAAGATAGCGACAAATACTCAACACATGGTTAAATATGCATGCTGTAATTAATATGCATGCCAGCTTCGGCGGTAAGAAACCAAGGTGTGCGTGGTACACCTCTGGTTCCGTAATATAAAGTTTGCTTTGTAAATGCCACGGCGCTCGCTTGCATGCTAATAAGATAAATTGAACATAGCACACCGGAAGCCCTAATGTTTTTATATTCACCATCTGTACACCAGACCTTTTTTCGTCCTCACAAGATGTTATTGATGATGCCCATTTCTATATGTACGAAAGTAGGTCTTCTGCAGCACGGCACTCTTAGCCTGGACACAGGTTAGCCTAATTAAACGGCGTTATAAAATATGGATGTTTCGGCTTATAGCTATGCACCTTCTGTTTCATATGGTAATGCGATTAAAGTGAATGAGAAAAGGGAAAAGTCATCAATAAGAAAACAGGGGGACGCTTTTACGAGCGGAAATCAGCAGGAGTAGAGGCCGTGCGAAGCAGGAATTAGCCTTTCAAAGCTGCTTCTTCAACCGCCATGCACTTAAAGCAGTTAAAGGCAACAGACTGCGCTGTGTTTTCCTGAACGCCTGCAGTGTCCGACCTCGCATTTGCATTAACGTTTGCAGCTCTTCCCTCCAACTGACATTTACCTATTATCCTTCAATCATTTTTGGACAGCTTTTACTGTAGCTGGGGTGAAAGTAGTTATTAAGGGGCATTAGTTATCAAAGATCAAATATCATCCAACAGATAAAAATTGGAAGCTAAAAAAAATAGCAAGGTCAATGACAGATCAGTTCAGATTTGTAAGTTGGACCTATTTAATGCAAATTATTGAATGTTATTCACATTTCCGTGACCAGAGTTCCAAGGGTATTTTATTTATAAAGCATTATATAGCATTTATACAGCCACAAGACTGATCAAAGTGTTTTCTAGCATCATAAAACTAGAAATACAAAAGAGAGAGAAAATCAAAGACGAAAATAGAAACACAAAAGAGACACGAAGCAGGCAAAAAGGCCAATGAAAACCCGTTTTTAAAAGTAACAAAAACAGTAAGGCTAGAGGAATTTAGAATAGTTCCACACTAAGTTAAGATGGGCAGTTTGAGTTTTGTCGGGACGCAGGGAAGTACAGTGACCCATACTCTGAATTTGTGCTTTGCATTCAACCCATCCAAGTGCAGACACACAGCAGTGCAGACACACAGACACACCCACTGTAAACACACACATAAACACATACCATTTAGCACACTCAGATTTAAAGACTAATAACAAAATCCCTTTTAAAGAAAGTCTGTTGACATTTTCTCCAGTCCAAAGCAGGGCTGGCACAAAATAGTCGCCAAATAAAAAGGGATTTCCATAACGAACAAGCGGAAAAGCTCTGCTTTGTATATTTATAGTCTTTGTATGTCTGTACTCTTTGATAATAATGTTATGCTGTGGGGAAAAGGGTTTTTACTGAATACATCTTGACCATTGTTTAAAAAATAACTGTTTAAAGTGATAGTTTACAGAAAAATACTAGTACTACTAGCCACTATAAAATACTAATACTGGTAGCCACTGACTTGCATAGTATTTTTTTCCAATAAATGTTTGGGCTCAACAGAAAAAAAAAGCACCTAATAAACTTGTGGGTGAGTAAATGGACAGTAAATTAATTGTTTTAAGTGAACTATCCTTTTAAATATATTCTAAAGTATTTTTTATACAAATATAAGGATTTGTTCAGTTCATAAATGTAATGCTTGAAGGGTTGACACCACATGAGATTTGTTGATAGATATAATTATTATATTTTCTTTCAAATCAAAACCTCCTTTAAATGATTGTGTATGTATAAGAAAAAAATCTCATTGTCCCTTGTCCCTTTAGCTTACTGATTTTTGTTTACATTCATTTTTTTAAAACAGTTTGAATCTTGCAGGCTACAAACATTGCTGTTGCAGTGTTAATTTCGTTGACGAAGACTATGACGAAAAATATTCGTCAACGAACATTTTTTACAGACGAAAACCAAATAAAAACTAAATAAAAAGCCAGACGTGATGACGAAGACGATGACGAAATTTAACTGCCACTTTAGTCAACGAATAAAAACGAGAGGAAAATGTTGGGGCGGGACGAATGGAGAAGAGAACTACCCTTTTGTGGGGAAATCCAATCAGGGCGAATCTTTTGAGGGCAGGTTGATCTTGGCAAAGCCATTTTCAAAAGCCGCGGTTTTCAACTTATGAGGACGTTTGTTATACATTATATTTAGTTATACATTATACTTGGTTGCACGGTCTTGGTTACAAAGCTTTGGTTATTTTAAGTTGACTTTTCTTGTTAGCAACACGCGGTCCGAGGGCAGCGGTATGTCTCATGAACAGACAGACAGACAGAAATGTCAGAGCTTGGTCTAGGACGAAAACGAAGAATTGACATCTGGTCAAACTTCACATATGACAACAAGGACAACAAGAGCGTCTGTAAACCATGTGGAGTAAAAATCGCTGGGAAAAACACCACCAACTTGAAGCGACATTTACAGACGGCTCATCCTGAAATACACATCAAGGTAAGCATAAACGCTAACGTTAAGGTTATTCTATCTGATAAACCACCGTGATTCTGCTAAACTTGGAATAAAATAGGAGCCAAAGGAAATTAACTTTGAATAGTATTGATTAAACGAATTGTCTCGTTCAGTTAATTAATAAAAATATGTGTACTATTATAATAGATGTTGGGGTGTTATATATTACTCGACAAAAGGGGTGTGTGTGTGTGTGTGTGTGTGTGTGTGTGTGTGTGTGTGTGCGCGTGCGCGCGTGCGTTATATGGTAAGAAAGAAGAAAAAAATCACAACTTTGTATATCATTTATATATCCTCATAGATACAGAAATTGTCTGATGACCATGGGCCAGGGGGAAATAAAGCTAGTGATGCTACTAGTACAACGCAGCAGCAGGCCATCTCAGATTTCCTAAGGTCTTCAGAGTACAAGACTGAATCAAATGAACAACAGACCAAGGAGCAGGCCATAGCTAGATGGATTGGACGGACAGGTTTACCACTCACAACAATTGAGGATGAGGACTTTGTGCTAATGATGGAGATGGTAGATGGGAGACTAACAGTTCCAAAGAAAACTAAAATTAGCAATTTAATTGAAACACAGTATGAACATGAAAGGCAGAAGTTCAGAGAGAGACTGGCTACTGCCCGGAAAGTATCCATTGGCCTTGACTTGTGGACAAAAAAAGGATTGACAACCTCATTCCTTGCTATAAGTGCATGCTACTTTTGTGTTGAAAAAAGTAAACCTGAACACATATTGTTGGCCCTTCAACAAGTAGGTCACCCACACACTGCACATGCTATTAAGGCATGTGTGGACAAATGCATGCAAGAGTGGACCATACCAAAGGAGAAGATCCTGACGATAATAACGGACAATGGGAGTAACATGGTGACAGCCTTTAAAAACACCACTTAGCCGTTATTTAACTTCTCTTGAGGTACATGAACATTTACAGTAGTGATTTTTATTTTTTGTATTTAGATACCTTGTGCAGTGGCATTACAACCAGTTATTTAATTTTTGAGAAGTGCGCTTTATATTTCTTTACGCTTAAGACTGTAGAAGACAGTAAGTTCATTGGTTATCTATTTTAATAATGCTGTACTTATCTTGAAAGAATGTCATATGCGTTTCATATAATTTAGGGACAATGCATATCTTTTTCAGGGGGCATGTATATTGTTCAGGGAGAGCAGGTCTTATGGTTATTTTTGTGAAAAAGACTCATGTTTTTTTTTATTACAACAATTAGATATGTGCCTCTAATCTCCATATGCTTCCATATATTGTAATATACTTACAATTACGTAAATTATGGAGAAAAATCTGCTAATAATTGGTCTACTAAGACTAAAAGACTTAAGACTAAACTAAGACTAAAACTCTTAGAATATTTAGTCAACTAAACTAGACTAAGACTAAAAGATTTCAGATGACTAAAATAGGACTAAAACTAAATGGTGTATTATTCCAAAGACTAAGACTAAATCAGAATTTTCTGTCAAAATTAACACTGTGCTGTTGTCAGTCAGCATTCATATATTTCATTCTGCTGGCTGAGGATGCATCTACTGCAGAAGCAATATTATTTAAGAAGACACATTTTGTATTTGTTTTCGGTTGGTACCCCCAAACTATGTACATAGCAGGAGGTTTTCTATTTGTCAAAGCCTGAATCTGCAGGGATAGTAAAAAAATAAATAAATAAAAAACAGGAGCTTTCTTATTCTGTCCATATTTCACAGCCTTTCTTAAAGCACCGGGATTGACTACACATGGATTAATGCTAATTAACAAAAACACTGTGGGAGAAGTCAACACAGTTTTAGCTAGACATGAAATATCCTCAAAAACTTTCTCAAGGACCAAATTAATAAAAATGAGTAGCAATAATTATGTTCTCTTCAAGCAATGCTTCATTTCTGCAGCTCGTCTCGGTACAGAGCGAATCCAAAACATTTGGCACCAAATTATTGGTTCTGCTGCTAATAATGCTGATTTGAATTTTAACATTAGTCAGAGGACAGGGAACGGGGCAGCGAGCGAAAAAAGAGAAGGAGCAGGGGCTGGTAAGTACAATCAGTCGCAGATGAGAGTCATTTGTCTCAGTCTGAGAGGCACTCATTCAATTATTCCCTAACTGTTTACTCTGGTGGGAACAGAGACATGTAGGCAGGAGTATTGATTCATTTATTTTTACACCACATCATTAAACACTAATATGCAGGCGAAATAAGATTGAATTAAGGCTTCTCACTTCCACTGTAGCAGTGGACAAATTTAAGGTAGTGCTTATCCGCTGGTCACAGACACCCTCGCTTTGGTTCTCGCTCGGCGCGTGTCTGCGCCCGCTGTGAGGGATAGCAGTAAATCGTTAGTTGTGAGACTGCCATAAATTGCTGACTCGCGTAAAGAGATGGTGCCCAATTACACAGCAGGACTACCTGGCACTCCACTTCTAATTGAACTGCTATTTGAGCTTTTCAAAGTAATTTGTTATTTCAAAGATTTTTTTTTGCACGCCTGCCTGACTGCCTGCCTTAAAATAAGTATAGAATGCAAGCAGTGCAGCCTGAGCCGAGAAGCGAGAAAGCAGCTTATACCGACAAGTAGATTTTCCTGCCCAAATTAAGTTCTTGCTCATGTTGGCAGCGGCTCAGGCACACAGTAATATTTGCTTCCTGTTTGTGCCCTTGCAGAACTTTTCCATCACATGGTCTGCAAGGCTTAGAGGTCCCTGATCGCATGTGAAATGTGACCAGCGAGCCATGCACTGCTAAGTATAATTAGACCGGCTACAGCACAAGGCAGCAAACCCATTTTGCCAGAAAATGGAGATTCTAAATGGAGGACCAAGATGGACATCCAAATGGAGGGTAATAGAGCAGATGGGCTATGATGGGATTTGAAGTGTACCAACGACATCAACAACAACAGGAGGTAGAACAACAGGTTTGTAAAGCAAGTGTAATGGGAACAATGTAATGCAAGGGTGGGTTTCTCTCAGTTAAATTATATCAAACATTTATAGGACATTTCACTAGTATTATTTACTTGACCATGCATGTTTTCTGAATGTGCTGATATAAAAAACAGCTTGTCTGCACTCAAAAAAAAAAAAGGATTTTTGCTGTTTGTTTAAACTACTTATTTGAAATTAATATTTGTTTGGGATAACGTAAGTGTTTTATGTTCAATCTTCCTAAATATGTCAAAATAATTAAGATAAACTTATCTATTTGTGTTGGGACAACATGAATGATTTGTGTGGAACCCTGAATTTTTTTACAGTGTGTGTTAATGAAAGGATTTTAAAACTTTTTGATGCCAGGACCTCCAAATACATGCTCAGGATAAAATGTGCAAAACCTTTTCGAGGTGTAAAAGCTTGTCAGTGGATCAGTAGTCGTAGGTCGTTTAACATTTGGTATGTTTGGACTGATTAAAATGAACTTTTGTGTGATTGCTATGTTTTTTGCAGTTTATTAAAATATGTAACCAACGACAGATGCACACCAATCAAGTGAACTGAGATTGCTGAAAAGAGGAGTCTTGAACTCTGGTGTGGTTCAACTGAAACACAAACACATTTTTATGATCTTACAAGGCCATAAACAGGACAGAATGTTCAGGCATAGGGGGATTCTAGAACTACAGGTATACATTTTGCTTACATTACATTTTTCTCCAAGATAAAACTTCAGAACAAAAACTTTAACCAAAGTTTTAAATAATAGCATCAATCAAGTTAGCATCTACTCATCAACTCCTGTGCATGTTTACATTGAAAAACAATAGAACGTGTTTTGTCTGCATCAAAATGAACAGTTAAACACGGGAGTTGTTGAGTAGTAAGGAATGAGTTAATGATGTGCCCCTCCAAGTAAAGGGATGACAAACATTCATTAACAGGGCACAAGTTCGTGTTACTTACATTTAGCTACAACTAAAGTGTTAATTAATAGGCTACATGTACTAACAAGTAATTAAGGTAGTCGTTATTCACACATAAACTCATGTGACTCATGTTGTAGTTAGTGTATGATTAGTGCATGCCTTAGCTCATTAGTTCACAAAAAAGTAATGTTAATTTATATACACTGTTAACATTTTTAATTACACATTATTTAATTGCAATATGAGCTGCATTTTACTCTAAAACAGTTATGTCGTTTGTTACTGTATTTTAAAGTTGCATTGTGAAAATTCGTGTATATTTTACAGTAAAGATAAATGGCGCTGTAAGTGTAAATACAGTATTTATTAGGTAAGTTACTGGCGAACTCCTGCCAGTGGGTTACTGTAGATTCTACAGGAAATGTGTATTAGTACATCATGATTTGTGTACCATTATTGTAAAGTGTTACCCAAATCCCAAATGTAACCACCGCCACCAGTTTGCTCCACTGGTTTTTATCAACCTGAAAACATCAAGAACAATCAGCTAAACAATACATGCCTATAGTTTTTCTGTGTGGTGTCTATTGCTGGAGCAACTGAGAAAGATCTGCTGTCATCGTACACCACAAGACTGACCTTTGGAGGCCAAATCACTGACGCCTTGTAGAGTTTGTTTTGACACATGATACTGCAACACTGCACAGAGAGAGAGAGACTTCAGATGGACTTAAAACATCAGTGTGTGCATTCAGTACGCTACACTACATGTCATGTCATGTGACAATAAAGATATTTGGTGCCTGGATGCTGCATTAACAGAGAATGAACTGCAGCACATTTGCCGTCAAGGTTGAGAGGACACTAAGATCAGCGGTACATCAACCACACCAGTTAAACAGTGGGGAAAAAAAGGCACAAGTCTGGTTCAAAACATTTAATGTTACCAGTGTTACAATCTATTTATATCCAACTGGTCACTTTTATGCATTTGCTAGCCAAAGAATTTGCACATTTAAGGCTAGTGACATGAAAGCTAATTGATACGTCCATGCTCCTGGTTCCCACTCTTTCATGAACACCAAGGACAAGGATTCAAGGACTTTCAAAGCACCTTTTTATGTTATATCAAGCATGATAAAGACAACAAATATGCCAATCTGGGAAGTAGAGACCTTTATATGTCAAATGACCTTTTTAAAGTCCAGTGAGGAGATAGGGCCGAGAGTTATAGAAAAGAGATGAAGTTAGATAATTGTCTGATTTAATATATTCTGGTTCATTCATTCATTTTCTTTTCGGCTTAGTCCCTTTATTCATCAGGGGTTGCCACAGCGGAATGAACCGCCAACTTATCCAGCATATGTTTTACGCAGCGGATGCCCTTCCAGCTGCAACCCATCACTGGGAAACACCCATACACTCTCATTTACACACATACACTACGGACAATTTAGCTTACCCAATTCACCTATAGCGCATGTCTTTGGACTTGTGAGGGAAACCGGAGCATCCGGAAGAAATCCACGCGAATACGGGGAGAACATGCAAACTCCACTAAAATGCCAACTGACCCAGCCGAGGCTAGAACCAGCGACCTTCTTGCTGTGAGGCGACAGCGCTACCCACTGCTCCACCATGCCATCTATATATTCTGATGTTTTAAACAAATAGTTTGATCTATTCTCTACCAAAAAGACACATTTTCTAAAACTGAGATGTTTATTAAACCATCTAACAAAGTATCAAATCATGTACAACAGGTTTTCAAACAAAGCATTTATTACATTGATATGATGTAGGTGTTAGAAACTCGTAAATCAAATGATATGATACGAACGGCTGCTACGAAATACAAAATTTATGAAATTTACGAGATACGAAAGTTTACAACCATTTACAACCTGTTGTACCCTTAAAACTGGTGTTTTGCACTACTGCACTGTAGTTACAACTCACTTATTGGAACTAGCCACCAGGCCAGAACCAATCGTTTTCCTGGTGACATTCTCAGGAAATCTGAAGAGATGTAAGCCAGCCAACAGAGACATCAAGCATTCAACGATATCAACAAGTGGAGGATGGTGGATGTTAGATCGATACTGTGTTTTTATTGTGTGTCGTGTTTTGAGATAACGGAGATGAAAAATAGACAGACAAGTTGAGCAACTGAAAATGTGAAATTTCAAAGAGGATGAAAATCAGCTATGACTGACAAGCCCTTACAATATAGTCTTTTGGTAAATCTGTGGTACATAAATTTACCACACAACAAATGAGCTGAGCAAAATATGACGGCTATCACAGCACTGTTCAGTATATATGTACTGTATCACAAGAATTTACCATTAGATGCAAAGTTGTTTTTAAAAACAAAGTCCTATGGGAAATACTACATAAATGTGAAAGTTATGTGTAACACCACACATTGCCACAATCATATTAGAGTAGTATCATATACTGTGCAGTACAACAAAATCCTGTGGTAAAACATACCATGAAAACAACAAACTACCTAAGTAATCTTACTGTATGTGGCACCTTTGATTTATCATTTGGATATTTTAATGAGGGAACTCAAATGTGTGATTTTCTAGGTTACCATTTTCAGTGCAGTATATGCAAAATTATGCATTGACACTTAAAAAATAAAAACCTTCCCATATGTTAAGCAATGTAAGTGCTGTTTGTATTTTTTGGTGCTGTTTTTCCCTCTTTTGTTTGTTATCTTTTGTTCTTATTTATTTTCTCACGTAAGTCTTTGCTGATTTGATCATATAGTGCTTTTGCACATAAATAGAAGCAATCCAGAACAGAAACATTTTCACCTCTGCTCAATACTTTTAACAATATACTGCTCCAGCACATTTACAGAGCTACTTGCAACAGTTGTGTACAATATTCTCTTACCATCCTCAGTGAACAAGATAAAGGCCAGAATGCTGAGGAAAAACCTCTATTGAAAGATACAACAAAAGCTCAAACTATTCATGAATGTAAACAGACTCTGAAAGAAAGGACAGAGGAACACTTGCAAATATAGATATTTCTCACAAAATTAAGTGTGGATGTTTTATAATTCAATAGAGTAACATTCACATTCTTGCAAAGACAGCAAAATAAAAAATCAAAGCTTAGCAGTACAGTATATACTGTAATACAATAAATGCAATGAAGATCATAGTTAAACAAATTTGGTTGATATTTAAATGATTTTATAAAGGTATTAAATAAATTTGAGTCATTCGTTTTCTGTTGAAATCCCAACAGTCCCTTTGAGGGAATCCTTGCTGCAAAGCATTAGAATAGATACTGAACTAAATGAGGAAATAAAAAAGACATCCAGTGTCAAAGAAAAAGTCTCAGAAGGCACCGTTTTATCAGTCAAATCACAAATGCTACATAATAAATGGGGGGAAATTGGACAGAGCCGCTTCACACAGAGAAACAGAAGCCTTGCTGTGATTTAAAAAGAGAATTTCACCTGACAAAACCTTAATATGAAACTCATTCTGGCGTAGTTTGTCTGCGGATACAATATTTGTACAAAGTTTGCACACACTAAAAGCTTTCTGCGTGTTATAATTCACATCACAGCAGATGTGCTTTCTACAGCTGACTGCCGAGAAGTGTTTCCACGTGTTGTTATTCTGCTGTTACAGCTTCATTTATAGGCTTTGCTTCTCAGGTCAGACCTGTGTCCAGTGGGGTTTCTCTGAGAGACTCCCTGTCCACACTTTACCATCACAACATCTTCTGTTGAGGTAAACAACAGAAACTTTGTGTCTAATCAAGGAGAAGAAATGTTGTGGTTTTTGCCATTGTGGGTGAGCAGTGATGCTTGCAAAAAATGACAGACTTATTGATCATGTCTGTAATCTGTCAACTCCAAAACTCAAGTGTTAAGCTTGCATTGTTTGCCTTGAAGTTGTCATTTTTATTTGTAATGACATGTTTGTAAAAACTGTCTCATTTGCCGTGCTGCAATTTTGAGTGATTTGAGTGACATTAGCAACTTTAACACAAGTAACTTATTAATTAAGCATTTCAAGAGTTCACACTTAGCTGATGATTGATTATAAAGCATGTTTGGCATGCTGTCCCGGGAGAGAGCCCTGAGCCCAAAAGATCCTCGAGCTCCCTCCCATTTAAAGGGCGAGAGGAGAGTTTGAGCTCAGGCGGATCCTAAAAACTCCCCTGGTTTAGTTATGGCTTATGACTGATTATAGGGATTGCTGTAGAGAGATAAACTGCTGACTGAAGACATAGATAGGATCCTGACTAAGAGCTCATATATTGTGGTTTAATCAATTCATTTATGTTGCATGTCTTTGGACTGTGGGAGGAAACCAGGGGAAACCCACGCGAGCACAGGGAGAACATGTAAACTCTGCACAGTATTGTCGACTGGCCTAGTAAGGACTTGAACCAGTGACATTCTTGCTGTGAGGCAACAGTGCTAATCACTGAGCCGATGTGCCGCCCTATTTAGGAAAAGGAAGGAGGAGTAGGGGTAGAAGGGGAGATTCTTAAAGACGAAGATAACTGAGGTGAGAAATGCTGGTTATTTGTAGTGTGTTAGGATTCATCTGATTGGTAAATGTTAGCTAATGCGAGACAAGCCGTGGTCAATCATAATCCTCTCGAAATAAGTTTATAAATAAACTTCACTTAAAGAGATCCTGGAATACACAATGGTTTCACAAGGGCCGAATGTAGAAGCAACAACATTTGAAGGTTTCATCAAAATGAAGAGAAACGTTTTTAAAAGACATTCAGTGAGCAATAAAGATGTGGTAATGGACAAAATTATTATTGTTTTGGGTGATCAGTATAAGTTTTTGTTGAAATTTCTTGTACTTTTGCATTTAAAAGCCATACAAAAAGCGTTTTGCTTGTCTGGAATTCTTGTTTCTCTTGACAAAAAAGACAAAAATATAAGCCAAGAACTTGTTTTTCTGCCCATAATGGTCCACCAGAAAAACGAACATAAACCTGGAAAATCGAATCTGCTCAGTTTTCCCTTTGCCGTTCTCAGAAAATAGAGCAAATTCGGCTACTTTGAAGAGCTTCTTTCACACCTGCAAAGCCAGCTGTATTCTTCCATTCAGTGGGCAGAAATGTAATATAGAGGAAAGAAAAGACGGAACAGACATTTTCATAAAATAGTTAGTAATTTCCTGACCTCTCTGCACTATCCTGTCCTCTTTCAGTCCCAAGGGCAGGAGAAGAGATTGAAGAGCAGATTTCAATCATACTGTCCGTGTGTGCGTGCGTGTGTGTGTGCAGGCAGTGAATGAGATGGCCGAGGAGATAGCGGAAGCGCAGAAACGGCTTTGCTAAGTAGCGCTCTCTGCTCGCAAAAAAAAATAAAAAAATAGACTTTTGATAATAAATGAGAAAATTGATGAAATAAGATTTGAATATAAATGCCAGAGAAGACAGATGGGTGATAATGAGTGAATTAAACCACACAGATATGACATTTATTTCACACAAGTGAATTTTGCAAAGTGTTTTGTGTGTTTATCAATGCAGCGATTACTCACGGCCGATTTCCACACTGATAGCCACAGCAATGACCTTAGGTTGACAAAGACCATTTCGAGGAAAGACTTTTCAGAGTGAGTTGTTGAAAATTGCAAGTCTCGAGAAAAGTGTGTATTGAAAGGTTCTTTTGGAACCACTCAATAGTTCTGGGAGACAAACAGACCAAACTTGAAGATATTTCCTTGCAGTATTTCCCTACAGATAGAGTAAGCCATTGACCTCAGAAAGCATTTTAAGTGAATGCATTTACAATACATCAATATCAAGAAGCAACACACGTCTGTATAAATGGATACATGCACATTCACTTATTTATCCAGTAGTCTCTTTTCATTTTTTAATTGCTCATAAGGTAACAGTAATAAAGACTCTTTCTGGTATGCAGCTGGGTGCTATATCTATAACTTCTTATAAAATTTTTTGGTTAAGTTTCCTGTAAAACAGTCAGACCCAGGCTCATTGGTTGCGAAACACCCAAAAACAAGTACATTTATAGAATTGAAATGAAAACTAGAGTCAGTGAAACCATTTTTATTACTTTTGCTTGGTTCCTCTTTTACCATAGTCCATGACTTGACGGCAAGGTAAACTTCATTGTCAGCTCACCTTGTATTGTACAGTACTGCACTGTCATGAAACAAGAGGTACAAGTTCCATGAAACACAGTTCATTAAAATAGCTCAAAGTCATACAAGGTCAATCATGTCAACAGGTGTATTTAACTTTTTTTTCTCAAAAACTGTTTGTTGGGTTAAAGCAGGGGTCACCAAACTTGTTCCTGGAGGGCTGCAGTGTCCTGCAGAGTTTAGCTCCAACCCTAATCAAACACATCTGAACAAGCTTATTTATCTCTTACTAGATATACTTGAAACTTCCAGGTAGAGGTCTGCATTCAAATAATTTTCGCTCCCGAGTCCCGACGTTATTTTAGTACAGCATATCTGTGATTTTCTTCTTCAGCACCGGTACAGCCAGTGCTCACGACATGATGAACGAATGGACCAGTGCTTTCTGCACATGCTTTTTATTTGCACAATCTGTGCTTGAATCATCTGCATAACGGTCCTCAGAGCAGGCATTACCATGGCAGATCAAAGTGAAGATGTGCTGTCCTTGAAGGACGTTCAGCTTACATTAGAAAATGGTCAGTTTACTGTTCGGAAACCCACATCAGGCAAATCCGATGTATGGGAGTCTTTTTCATGCGTCATAGACGCAAATGGAAAAAATCTACCGTTTGCGTCATGTGATAATACCTCAAAGTTTTAGCAGTCAAGGGGGTCGCACAGTGGATGCACGCAGTGTCATTCATTTTAGAATTCTAAACATTTATTTCTATCAGGGTACACACACCGGTGCTGCAAGTCGGCAGCAGTCCTCGGCACCCATCTACGACTCAGGACACCACAGATATTTCTGCGGCACCACAGAGCGCCATCTGAATAGTTTCATTTTAAAAAACATGCGGATGTGCATGTCTGGCGAATGTTACTTCTAATTGTCATATCACAAAGGGGCAAATAAAACTGACATTTAGCCTACAATCCTTGCACAAACTACAGTTTTATGTGTTGTCTCTCTCTTTTGGTAGTACCCAATTTAAATGTAAGATTTTGGAAACCAGATCTAAATTTAGCAGGAATGGTCAGGTCACGTAGAAATTTATTCTAAGCGGGCAGTGGGTGAACAAAGACTTAATATACAGTGGGAGCGGTCGCGCGCAGAATAAAACTTGGCGGGAGCGGGTGGGTACTTAAAAAATTTGTCCCGCGCAGACCTCTACTTCCAGGCAGGTGTCTTGAGACAAGTTTGAGATCAACTCTGCAGGGTCCCTTGGGTTAAAAGGTTAGTTCACCCCAAAAACTATGTTATTAATTACTTACCTTACTTAACTTGTTATTCCAAACCCCTGAGACCTTCATTCATCTTTGGAACACAAGTTATAAAGATATTTTAGATGAAATGCTAGAGCTCTCTGATTCTCCATATACAGCATCAGTTTAAGGTCTGTGCATCTTTGGTCAATCCTTATGTTATGTGACTAAGGGGAACACTTTTGTGTGCAAATTTTATTTTTATATATATATATATATATATATATTTATAC
>CAIGQW010000272.1:1469193-1504602 GCA_903798125.1 Danio choprae
ATCAACACCTATTCATTTTCATAATCTTTGTAATAATTCGAATTTTACATGTCTGTTATTTTTGTTTGTTTTTTAGTTTGTTTGTTTGAAGTTTTAGTTTAAAAAAATTATAATTTGAGGGCTGCACAGTGGCGCAGTGGGTAGCACGATCGCCTCACAGCAAGAATGTCGCGGGTTCGAGCCTTGGCTGGGTCAGTTGGCATTTCTGTGTGGAGTTTGCATGTTCTCCACGTGTTTGCGTGGGTTTCCTCCGGGTGCTCCGGTTTCCCCCACAAGTCCAAAGACATGCTGTACAGGTGAATTGGGTAGGCTAAATCGTCCTTAGTATATGTGTGTGAATGTTTCCCAGTGATGGGTTGCAGCTGGAAGGGCATCCACAGCGTAAAACATATGCTGGATAAGTTGGCGGTTCATTCCGTTGTGGCGACCCCATATTAATGAAGGGACTAAGCCGAAAAGAAAATGAATTAATGAATAATAATTTGAGAACATCTCTCATGCAGTATTATTAAGTGTAATGCAGTTAACTGGTACACAGTAGTCAACATTTGAGGTGGATCAAAAATGTTTTTCAAAATTGTCAAGAATGGATGTTGTTGAATAGTTTTAAGACAACTTTTATCAAAGGGTTTGATCTACTAGGCTCATTCTGATTACTTAGCCCAATTATATTTCTGGAGAGCATCAAATTGATCCCTGGAGGTACGTTTTTTGCAGTTTTTGTTTTTGCGAATCCACCACCGCCTCTGTGTATGTTTTTTCAGATCTCAAATTTCTCTCGCAGATCTCAATTTTCTCTCCCATTCGTGCCTGCTCTTCTCTTGTAAATCCACCAGAGGCCGCTGTCGACTGACTGACTTCCTGACTGACCAAGTGACTGACCCACCCACCCACTTCCCTAAACCCAACTCACAGTGTTTTCAAAAGCAATCCAGAAAAAGAAAAGCTCTCGCGACAGCCTGATTTTTACCATGTTTTCAGATTTTACTACTTTCTCACTCTGTTATTTACTTGCTTATGTTATTTTTTGTTTTTTGTTTTTGTCTTACCTGCTTTCTGGAACCGTTCTTCACTGGACTCAAACCCTGTCATCTTGGCCAACTCTGCTCCTCATCACACGTCCGCCGATGTATGCAGCGAGCCACTGGACAAACAGCGGAAAAGCCGTCCATACAGAGGTAAGCGGTCAGCTAGTAAGCGTGAAAAGGAACGGCGTCATACCGACCCATAGCATTTGTTTTAAAGCAAAATGCAGCCATACTTACTTCTGGCCACATAATTCCCAATCTCCAGAAATGTATATAGCACTACGTTTTCAGAATGAGCTGAGCCTATGTTGACTATACATCCTTACATTAGTTTTTTTACACCTTCAAAGACTAGTATTTACTCAACACAGACAAGTAAAAGCAGTAGGTTATAATGCTGATTGTTAATAGCACGTTTACATTTAAATCTCAATGTTTTATTATTTAACATACTATTTTACTGTTATTTGTACCACGTCTTTAAAATCTAATCACATTAATTGTGTAAGACAAAATCCAGGCATATTATATTTGTCTTAAATCATTGTTATCATACATAACTTAATGCTAGGCTGGAAGGTTGTGTATTGTGCATTCTAGTAAAATGTTTGTATTTCTTCGGCTTAAATGTTTTACTACTTAAATTCTTTACTACTTCAAAGTCATCAATGCCAATTTAAAGTGAACTCCCTCATATTTGGTGATTACATTAACTGTTTGGAAGTGCTGTCTTGAACATGACAATGTGTGTATAACTAAATATATTATTATGTCATGCTCTTTGAACTTGGAAACACTGTAGTCTGTTACAACCAGTTATATTACACACTATGTGAACGATAATATCTGAAAAAGCATAAAGGTTCTCTTTGTGATATTTTGGAAACATCAAATTGAAAGTTTTAGGGAAACAACAATTTCAATACAGAAACAGTTACACGTTACAGTTTTGAAGATGAATGAAAGTCTTAAGGCTTTGGAATGACTTAAAGATGAGTAAATGACGACAGAATGTTCAATTTTCCATGAACCAACCATTTAAATAGCTACTGTTCCAAACAAACAGGTGTCGTGGGTATGCTTTCTGAAGTTTAAAAGCTCCAGTCCCAATTTACAGTAATTGCACAAAAAGAACAACAGATTCTGTTCCTTTTCACAAAAGAAAGTCAATCAAATTGGTTAGGAATGGCACACGGGTGAGTAAATGATGACAGAACTGTTTGTTCCCTAAATACTGTAACAAAAACCAACACCTACGCTCAGAACACCTCTCCTTCTGTCACCGTATAAACAGCGTGAATATATCATCTTGACACATTCAGAAAAAAAACATCGATAGATGATTTCAATAAGAAAAAGTAATTTCCTTACACTGTAACACTTCGATCTTCTGAAGCACCATCAATACACTCCAGTGCTGAAACACTACAAATGACAGACATCACAAGAATAAATATGCAACATGACAAGGGAGAAGGAGCATGAGCCATTCAGTTATCCACAAACGTGAAAACCAACAGCCTAAACAAGTGGTCTGCATTATGCATTTACCTCGTCTTCACCAGACAAGTGATGGAAACCAACAAAGCTTTGATGAGATCAAGACTGCTCTATCTCCAGAGGGATGAAGAAAGCTTTTTTCCGCTTATATGAATAATTTTTGAAGCACAGTTTTCTAAGATCAGCGTTAGGGAATGGATAATGTTATACAAGGTCTCACCTTTCCAAACCAGCCATGTCCCATTTCTTTTATATAGACTTTCTTGTAGTTTTTCATGTAGTTTTTCATACCCTTTGGCTAAGGCCCAATTCCAAATTCTACCCCTTAGCCCTTCCCCTTACCACTACCCCTCGTTTTGCACATTCACGTGAAGAGGTAGAGGTGTCCCAATTCTCTTTAGCTTGAAGGCGTAGGGCTACAGTAAGGGAAAGGGCTAGATAGCCCTCGAAACAGAGATTTTTTTCAGGACCACACTCGAAACCAAGGGAAAAGAAAATTTCCCAGAATGCACAAAGGGAAGTAAGGAGATGCACAAATTAGTATTTTTTTGTCATTATTACAAATGTTTACAGCAAACAAGCATATGTTTTATTACATTCATAACTGCGTTTGTGTTTTACCATCATGCTTTAAAAAAAAAAAAACGCTAAAATAAAAACCTATCTATCTAAACGCTATCTATAATATATCTATAATCTATAATCCCTAATAATAACTCCTGTATAGTAGTCCCACAACATTCTGTCACTTGATGACACTCGAATACCCTGTCAGAAAAGATATAATTATACCATTATATCTGGTATAATGTTAATGTTGTTTTCGTGTGTTTACATAGATGAATATGGCCACAGTGTAAATGCAGAGTACATTTTCGATCTTATTACCATATCTTTATGATAACATGATATATGCCTTCAGTGATTTATCCTGAAGATAAATATCAAAAAATAACGCAACTGGAATAACTACAGCAGTCGCCGTCATCGATCTCATATGAAGCAAGAGATCGCAATGACATATGTGCAGGGGTTGTAGTGCTGTCCCATTTCTTAGGGGTACATTTTGAAGCCCTTCCCCTTCATACTCTTTTTTTAAGGGCCAAGGGGAAGGGGACAGGGAAGGGGTAGGGGTTCAAAAATAAAATTGGGATTGGAAGTGTTTTCAAGCATGAAGTGCCCAGAGAATGTAATCTTAAGGCCATGAGACACAGCAAAGTTCTTTTCTTTTTTCATATATAGGTAAAAAGTCTTTCAAAACAACCGAGCAGTGTCATATTGTTAGCGAACATCGCAAACACAGTCAACCAAATTTGTTTTGTGGTTAATTTGTGATTAATTTGTTTAATTCATCACCACATTCCATAATTAATTAGATACACATTTTTAATCAGCAGACAGCCCTAGTTTATTTTTATAGCACTTAAAACAGAGTTTCTTTAAAGCAGGCAGCTTTAGAATATCAAACATAAAACAGTGTCTGTTTTATTTCAATTACAATCACTATTACTAATGTTTATATTTTTTGGATGGCTGACTTCGACAGACTCACCTCAATAGAGCACAAGATTCCATGTAGAGGAAGTCAGCAAGGTTATCATACAGTAGTTTCGCATTTTTAAATTACATGTAACTTTTTATTTTGATGCTGTTTTTAAATTTGCTGCACATTTGAGCTTAGTTTTAGTTCGTTTCATTGATGGTTTTATTAATGTTAGTTTAGCTTTTATTTTGTGAACATTTCTATTTAGAATTTCTATTTATATATTTAGTTTCAGTTTTAGTGCAAAAGGTTTGGTTCCACACAACGCCTCATGTCGAGTTAACGTCAGATCGAGTTGGCCTGATTCAGCATGTAGAATCAGCATCAGCTGCCAGTTGAAGAGAGCACTCTGATTGGTTAATCAGCAACAAAACAGAGTGCAAGATCAAAGTAAGTAGTCATACATGCCTAGTTTACTTTTTTCACAAATGAAGAAAATCTTTTTATAATAATAATAATTCCTTACATTTATATAACGCTTTTCTGGACACTTTAAAGCGCTTTACACATTGGGGGGAATCTCCTCATCCACCACCAGTGTGCAGCATCCACCTGGATGATGCGATGGCGGCCATATAGCGCCAGACCGCACACCACACACCAGCTGATTGGTGGAGAGGAGACAGAGTGATGAAGCCAATTATCATATGGGTGGTCATATCATAATGGTTAGGAGGCCATAATGGAGAGAGGCCAGTGGGCAAATTTGGCCAGGATGCCGGGGTTAAACCCCTACTCTTATCGAAGGACATCCTGGGACCACAGAGACAACCACAGAGAGTCAGGACCTTGGTTTAATGTCTCATCTGAAAGACGGCACTCACTGAGCAGTATAGAGTCCACTTCACTATACTGGGGTGTTAGGACCCACACAGACTGGAGGTTGAGTGCCTGCTGGCCTCACTAACACCACTTCCGGCAGCAACCTAGCTTTACCATGTGGTCTACCATCAAGGTACTGACCAGGCACAGCCCTGCTTAGCTTCAGTGGAGCTAGCTGCCGGCTTTGTCTGTCAAGGCTGGGACACAGCAAGCTGACGGTCGGCCATTGGGCTTTGTTGGGCCGTCAGTCAGCATCAGTTCCAGCTGGGTGGTTTGGTCGAGTTGATTCAGCATGTAGAATCAGCATCAGCTGTCAGTTGAAGACAGCGCTCTGATTGGTTATTCATTCATTCATTCATTTTCATTTTGGCTTAGTCCCTTTATTAATCTGGGGTCACCACAGCGGAATGAACCGCCAACTTATCCAGCATATGTTTTACACTTACTGTGATAATGATACTAAAGCTGCTTTGTTTACACTTTGTGTGTATTTCTTTTTCTGGTTTCCCTTTGTGGAATAAGAAAACAGATTACTGCCCCCATGTGGATGCAGAAAGACATCTTCTCAAGCAGGCGCAGAACACGCTCTAGAGTTTTAGTCGGTTGTCGTCTGTTTGGTGTGTTCATGCACAGCTTTTTGGTCCAGACGAGATCAGGCGCAAGTTGACAACAGAATTTTTTTTGTCAGTGCTAGTTGTTTGGTGTCGACTTGGTGTGTCTCTAACCTAAAAGCGGAATTTACAGGTACTTCTATAAACAACTTTAGGTCTGATTTTCCACCATTGAATAAGTGCTTATGAACTCTAAAAACGGGCGGCATGGTGGCTTAGTGGTTAGCACTGTCACCTCACAGCAAGAAGGCAGCTGAAGTCCTGACTGGGCCAGGTGGCATTTCTGTGTAGAGTTTGCATGTTCATTTAAATTAATTATAGTTTTTCATTTAACGTGATTTTTAAATTTAATTTCAGTTAACAAAAATATTTTAGTCCAATAGTTTTAGTCTTAGGCTGCGTCTGAAATGGCCTACTACTCGAGTATGTACTACATTTGAATTTTAATTTACTATACAACTACTCTATATAGTATGAAAGTGGGTAGTATGAATGAAACTTGGACATACTACTTTCACCATTTATCATTATCACTTGACCTACACCATCAGTTGCGTCACTTCACTCTTATTCATGAATTCTCTCGTGTGGCATCATGGGATAGCATAGCGTCCATCGTATGTATACTTCAGAATCTCATCAAAAGTAGTAGGTCATCCAGGAACTTCTCACATACTTCACATACACTTTGGAAGTATGCGATTTCGGATGCAGCCTTAGTTTTAGATTTTGTTGACTAAAATAGCATTGGAAGGAAGAGCCCCTGAGCCATAACAATCACCACAGACCAATTGTTTTTCAGAAATGTTTACCAGACATATCATATCATTTTGGCCTGATTTCGTTTGAAATGACGTCACACCAGCTCATCCTTCAATTTAGCTTGCAGTACCTCAGGCCTTTTAAAGTCTTTCAATGTGTGAAAGACCTTGATTAATAGTGTATGAGTGATAATTTGAGTCATTGTTTGTTTAGTGTGTGTTGGTTTGTGTGTTTTAGAGCGTGCCTGCGTGCCCTTGCATTCATCTCGGTTCTCTGCTCGATATGTGATGGACCTCATTGGAAAGGCAAGCTGACAGCCATGTTTAATTTCCATGCAATAACAGAAAATTGAACTCTCCAAGAGGACTGTGAAGCGGGAGAGCTTTTCATCAAATGCACTATAATGTTATAATGCTCACGCACCCTCCGCACATACAAACACCATGCACCTGTGTTTCCATCTTGTGATGTGACAAACATGCTCGCTAGCAAAAAAGAACAGACAGAAAAGGACAAAAACAGCATTAGCCACCTGAGCTAGGGAAAACAAGGACATAAGGGCGACGTAATCAGTGAAATGTGTCAGAGGTGACCTTCCCCCACCTACAGGAGAAGCAAAAGAAAAAAGCCGAGAGCGATTATTTTGTGGAACAGAGATAAAACCATTAGGCCATGGAAATGAGCCTGAGTTTTGTGTGTTCCACGTCCAGCTTCCCCTGAGTGCACCATACGTTTCACAAGAGGTCATCACTGATCCCAGGTCGGTAATGAGGCTAAAAACATCACCTCCGCAGTGGAGCTAATGATGCGCTCGCACTGATCCGGCTTCCGCTGCTAATCGTGTTTCAGGCAGCCGAGCCTGATCCTCGTTCGCCTCCAAACAACAACAACAGCAAAGGAGCGGAAAAAAACACCCTCACCAACTATTTTCTGAAACTCAGAGCTGAGATGAAAGTATTGAGGCTGTTGATGCAAATGCTAAGATGATGAATATTTATGCATATTTAGAAATAACAGGGAACGCCGTAGAGTGGTGCGCCTCCTTCAACCTCCTGAAGCTGAGGGCCAAAACATACGTCAAAAACGACGGCGTTTTAAAAAAACTGTCAGAGAGTCATGGGAGTCGTGTATTTGTTTAAACCTGAGTCAATAGAGCTCTTCAGGAACAGTCCTAGAGGGAGAACTACTGAATAAAACGCTGAAAACGCTACATGAGAGCCATTTTCTTCTAACAAAAGCTGATACACTGTAGTAGGATGGGGCAAAACTACATCAAAAATTACCCTCCCTGTGCATTGAGCAGCACAGACAAAGATACATAATCCTGCTGCTAATTTCAAAATTTGGGAGCTGAGAGGGGAGCCCGACGCTGACATGAATAGAGCTATTTCACAGCGGCTGTTTAATAAGATAGGGCACAGCTGACTCAGACCTCCTGTTTCGGTGCAGAAATGGACTATGAGTAATGGGTGGGATACATGCTGAGAACTGTAAAAAAAAAAAAGAAAAAGAAAAGAAGGCGTAAACGTCATCCAGGCCAGTGTGAGCTGCATCCTTTAGTTCTGTTGCAGTGTTATTCAAGCTTGGCTAATTCGGGAGCTGGGCTGACTGACTTCTTTTGTTTGTGAGTGACGCGTTTAAAACAGTCTCCGGGAAAAGCACTAAATATTCCCTATTCTCTCACAGTGTACTGTACTTATTTCTGTACCAAATATTTCTTAGTATCAAAACAAAAACTAGCAAGCAAATTAGTTAACCCTAGTTACTGGTTATCTCTCCATCTGAGAGCCAGAGCAGTCTTTCCCAACCCTGGAGGCATGCCAACAGTACATAGGGATGTCTCTCTTATCTGACCCATTCATTTCAGGTTTTGGACTCTCTTCTAATGTTCTGATGAGTCAGTTCAGGTGTGTTTGATTAGGGAGAGGTTGAAAATGTGTACTGTTGGTGTGCCTTCAGGAACAGGGTTGGGGAAACAATGAGCTAGAGAGTACTGCTTTGATTACATTTACACACAAACTGCCAAACACACAAAGTTTTGTTGGCAGTTTGTGGTAAAGGCAAAACATTTTTTTTACCATTTTTCTCTTTATTTGACAGAAGAGTGTGATGATAGGAAGCAAAGTTGGAGAGAGAGGAGGGGACGAGAATTGAAAAAAGCTCATGAGCTGAGACTTAAAACTGGGAAGCCCACAGCACTGTAGTATATGTCAGTCCACTAACCACTGGGCCAGGGCTTCTCAAAGTCAGGACTCCAATCCAAATTGTGACCCGGAGAGAATTCTATCCAGAGATACCTCCATTTCTTATTTCAAGAGCTCTAATTGTGTGCAAGGAATTAAAAATGTACTATAAAAAAAAGTGTGTTTAACTTGTAATCTTGTTAGTTTTTAATGTCTTTTTGGCGATGGGCCGAAATTGAACCAAAGGCGATTTTCCTGTGTGATGCTGTTGTCATGACAAACAGTCAGCGTATGCCGTTTGTCATAACTAGGTCTCTTCACTGCAGTGAGCATTTGATTGGGTGAGGATGTCAGTTTCCAGAAAAGGAAAGTTGACGAAGAAAATCTTTCAAAAAGTTTTTAAAGTTGACGGGACAGAGAGATGCTTTCATTTTACATATGTTTGATTAGTAATGAGGTAGTTGGTGAAGTGTGGAAAGTCAAACGTCATTATGAACTGAAAGTTTAGGCAGCTGATGATATACTGTACAGACAGTATCGTTTCTCATGTTAGACTTTTTGTTAATTTTGACCTACTGTACCTCTGGTTGTGTTTTGTTCATAAATATTGCTGACACTTAAATTAAATGTCACTTGTCATTTTGCCACTTTTGCAATTGCTATTAATGTATATTTAAATAGAAAGGGCTTTTAAAGGGTTGATTTATGTATGTGCATATCTATTTGTTTTTTGTTTTTGTTTTTTTATAGGCGTTTATTTCAAATTATCAGGTTGAATGTACAATGTGCTTTCCAGAAATACAATCAAGAGGCAAGTTTTACAAATAATGTGCCATGGGTTGTAGTCCAAATGTACAACAAAAGCAAATCATAAACAATAATAGCAAATACATTCATTTATCATTTACCAATTAAATAAATGCAATGATTTATTTCATTCTTAAGAGCAAAAGAATAAATAATGATAGTAATAATAATTTTAAAAATGTAAAATTGTAAAAATAAGTGAAGTTTATTTATAAACTAATTTCGAGAGGATCATGTGCTTATGATTGCTGCGGCTGGTCCCGCATTGTCCAATTCATGATTCACCAATCAGACGATTCCTAAGCCACTTGAATACCCTAAGTTTCATATCACAGCCATCTTCATTTTGAAGAATCCTCCCTTCCACCCCTACTCCTCCTTTCCATGTCCCAGTGGTTAGCACTATTGTCTCACAGCAAGAACGTCACTGGTTCTAGTCCTAACCAAGCCAGCCGACATTTCTGTGTGGAGTTTACACGTTCTCCCCGTGCTCACGTAGGTTTCCAACGGGTTCCCCGGTTTCCTTCCACCGTCCAAAAACATGCAACTTAAGTTAATTGACTAATTCAAATCGGCATCATAGACATGCTCCTTGTAAGTAGTCATCTCAAGAGCAATCACTATCTGTTCATTAGCTACTACAGCAGGGGAGTTCTCGAGATCTACCTGAGCCTAAACTCCCCTCTCGCCTTGCAAATGGGAGGGAGCCCCGGGCTCGAGGATCTATGAGCTCAGGGCTCTCTCCTGGGACAGCATGCCAAACAAGCTTTATAACCAATCATCAGCTAGGTGTGAACTCTTGAATAAGTAAATAGATATATAGAAATAAATTGCTCCAAAATAAATAGATGGAGGTAAAGAAAATGGAAACGTCATACCACCTTTAAGAATTAATATTGGTGACTAAATTGTCACAAGGCCTCTAGAAAAGCACATAAAAAAATAATAATATATACTTTTCAGACAAAAGTGCAATCCTATAATGGAGACAATCAAAAAGGAAAAACCGTAAAAAACAACAATAACAACAAACAAAAGACAGAGGACAATTCCCTATGACCATTACCATTTCTCTCATGTCTGAAGGCAGGTGAGCTCTAAAAGGAGACCATAAATTTTAAAAGCTATGTGCATGTTTATTAAAATCAAGTTTTCTTTCAACCAGTTTTTTCAGACCTTTGACATTAATGAAAATTCAGATTTCATAAAAAGTTTTAGATTTAAAATGAAACACATCCTGAGTTTTGCAGTTCTGAACACAAACAAGCTTCAGCATAAGAACCAGCACCATGTGCAGTAGGAATGCACCAAATTTAGGGCCCTGAAATTTATTGTCAAGACATCTTTTTTTGGTTTTGAGCTCAGAGAGGAACTTGTTTCAAATCTGTTTGAGTTTTTTTTCAGTTGTTACAGGTTTTCAGCTTTCTTCAAAATATCTTCTTTGTTGTTCAACAGAAAAAAAGAAACTCAAACAGGTTTGGAACCACTTGAGGGAGTATAAGTAATGAGTACATTTTCATTTTGGGTGAACTATTCCTTTAAATATTAAACGCCTTTAAAATTTAATAATAGTTTTTCAATATTTTAAGAAAAATGGGATGTGTGATAAGTTGTTAAATTTTGAAAATTATACAACCAACATAAATGTTTTATATTATAAATATAACACTAAAGCACAAACAAGGCACTAAAGCCTTGTTCACACATGTTAATAAGATGCATTGTGGTTAATTGGATTAATAGATGAGAGACACACACACACACACACACACACACACACATATATATATATATATATATTATTGTCCTGCATACTCAAGATTTTCAGTTTTATTTAAAAATGAATCAAGTGACATTTTTAATGAATGGATCATTGAATCATTGACTCAAATGACTCACAATTTTCTTCCTATTGAATCTAGGGGAGAGGGGACATATCCATTATAAAAATTGCTTCAGGCCTTATGAATTTGAACCAATTTTAGCCTGAAAAAGATGCTTACGGCACCTTTAATCTATAGTTTGGCTCAGTGAGGTAGCCAAGAACTGGGCAGCGTTCCATCTTAAGGCACACACAAATCCCTAGCAGAGGTCCATCCACGAGCGCACCTACTTGGGATGGCTGCAGGGCACACAGGCATTCTCAGACGAGTGTGAGATTGCCTTATCTGGATGAGTGATGGCATCCGGGACTGTATGAAGCTTGGTGCATGTCCTTCTTTTTTTGGCCCCTTAGCCTCGAGCTACAACTGCACATAGCAATTTAATATCACTGCTGCAACCTTCATAATGCTGGTCTGGGAAAAAAAGACTTGTCTGCTGATAACAAAACCATGTTTTGGAAAGTTGCAAAATTGTTTGGGGACTGTATAATCTAAAAGATTGATGCCATCCCTTGCTCTTATTTTGGCTGTGCTTGCTCTCGTTGCTTTCTTTGGCAGAGAGGGATATGTTTACTGAGACAACAAGAGAAAAGGCATGTGATTGTTCAAGATGCGCAAGCTGTTCGTAAACACTCAACACACAACACATTCAAATCGTGCCTCTTAATTGAGACGCAAAGGTGTAAGGGTCAGAAATACACTGTTTTAAATACACAGGACTCAAAAAACAGGTCAAGCAGAGGTCTCGCAATCTACAGTGGGCCAATTAAAGAGTTGTGAACATCAAGCCAGTGCTGGATGAGAGAGAATTCCTCCTGAGATGAACTGTAGCCTGCGGTCATAAATGCCCAGACTGGATGAGGTCCTCAAAAAGACGCCTGATTATTTGATTCCTTCACTTAAGAGCTTCATCTGATTGACCGACACTGTAAGAGTCAGTTCGCCTGCAGGCATACGAGTTAAAAACCCTCTGCATACACACCTGCATGGGTGAACCTAAGGAAAATATGCCCACATCATTACACCTGCACAATCAAACATGTTTTTGACAGATTTCCTGGGATTCGCCCACTACAAATCTTCCAGCGTAGCGTGGTTGGCTCCTGTTCACACCAAAAGCAAATATTTGAAGTGAAAATTAAAAGTGGCTGCACGCTAATGTTTCAGCTGATAATTATAATTATTCTGATCAGAAATTGTAATTATTAATCATGTTGTTCTCAAAAACGAATGCAATTATTTTAATTCTCCTTGGGTTTTAGGTCTCCCTGGGTCTCCTGATTGAATATATTTCATTATTTATTTATTAACTCGCTCACTACATTGTAAGAACTTGCAAAACCCTAAGAAGTGCATCTCAAAAGTAAAAACCGAAATTACTAACAATGATTCTGTAATTACAAAATATGCATTTAAATGTTTCCTATTAAACAGTTAAAACAGCTTAGTATAGCAGCACACAGCATGCAATACAGTGCATTTATTCACCAAACAAATGCAAAAAACAATGCCAAAATTTGTTTGGATTTATTAGACTTTATGACTGAAAAGATCTGTAAAAAAATAATTGACTTTCCAATCAATTTGTGATGACCAAATAAAGGGGTGTTCGAGCCTCAGCTGGGTCAGTTGGCATTTCTGTGTGGAGTTTGCATGTTCCCCCGTGTTCCTCCGGGTGCTCCAGTTTCCCCCACAAGTCCAAAGACACGCGCTATAGGTGAATTGGGTAAGCTGAACTGTCTGTAGCGTATGTGTGTGAATGAGAGTGTTTCCCAGTGATGGGTTGCAGCTTTAGGGGCATCCGCTGTGTAAAACATATGCTAGATAAGTTGGCAGTTCATTCAATGTGGCGCCCCCTGATTAATAAGCCGAAAAGAAAATGAATGAATGAATTTTAAATAACATTATTACATGGCTGTCAGGTATACTAGATTCTGATTGGTCAGTCACAACATTCCAAGGTATGTAATTCATAGATAACAACCGCTGAATAACAAAGGCTCATCTGGAAATTTTTAATCACCTTGAACATCAGTGAAATTGTTCTGTATTTTTACCTCCACATTCATATGTATCTCCTTGTCTGTCACGACACAAGAATAATATGTAGGTTACAGTTTTTCTCAGTCGCTTTGGTACATTTCTCAGATCAGAATTGAAATTTGCAAAACAGTAAATGCATTTCTCAAAACAACACGTACAAATAGCAAAACACCATGTATTACCTGCAAAATTACCTGTCTCTTGCTTAAAATCCTTAGTTCATCTCTCAAAACTAAATTTCTGTGTCAATGAACATGTCAGAGCCGTCAGAAGACACCTTTCCATGATCGCAGGGGTTATATATAGTGTAACTTCTGACACCTGTCTGTCAATTTGGCTGTGTCATAAATGTATTGTTTCAAAGGTCATCAAATTAACAGCAAGAGAGGGCTGCGTATAATGAAATCATGCATTACAACATCATCTTATCTGATGTTTTTGTTATGGAAATATATTCCATATTATGACACAGCCATTACATCAACCCTGCGATCGTGGACAGACTGTGTTCGATACAGTATAAATGTTTATATTGATATGAATTCCACTGCGATCACTGACAGGTGTCTATATTATCTGAAACTCCTGGAAACAAACACATCCCCACCTGCCACACTGAGCAGTCACGAGTTGCATTGGAATCACGTCAACTCCCCCTTCGTCTGATTGGCTAGAGGAGCAACGCGCTTTCATTTTTATTTTACGCTCATTATCTTTTGGTACACGACCTCGTTTAGTTCTCGCTTTTGCGCATTATAATTTTACACACAACGTCAATATTTTGATTTATGCACATTATTTTTCTATCCACGACCGCGATACTTTAGCCGGTAATTTGATCCCATATCATACCACCCTGTAGCGTTCATTTTACACACAAAATGCAGCCATACGTAGCCCAGGGCACATTTTTTTCAGTTCTCAAATATGTAGCCCTGGGAATGTCTTTCCAATGAGCTTATGTTAAATAAAGGCCTTCAGTTTTTTACAAAACCTGATAAGCCTTTATTCTGCGAAAAAAAAAAAAAAACTCCTGGATGTACTTCATCCCTAACACAATAAGGCAGTATTTTAAACAACTGTATTTTCATGCGGATATCTTGGCTGGTTTAGGCTTGTCATGAACAATTATATAAACATCGCCAGTATGTGATTCAAATGATTTCTTCAAAATGGCAGATTCATTTATAAAAAAGTGACTGAACAAAGTCAAACTGATTTTTTATCATTTCTTTCTCTGTTTAAACTCATTGTTTGTTGAACTGGTGTAAAAAAAATTCATGATCAAATATGCTGATATTTGAAAAAAAAGTCATTCTTTATTGTGTAATATAAAATATTGAATTATATAAGATCTTAAAAAATAACAAAAAAACATGCATACATTCATACTCAATTCTAATAGGCTTCAACATACAATGAATTGCTAGTTGTGAGCGATATACTGTACTAATTTCAGATTGCACATCGTTATAACAACAATTACAATACTGTCATGGGCAATACATAACGCAAGCACCATTTCTAATCCCATTAAAAAATATGGGTTATTTATTTCATCTGCTGCTCTTGCTGTCGGATAATAGTACAGTTTCATAAAAATATACTCTATATGAGACATATGTTATTCAGTTCTTACATTTGTATGCATTTTTTTTTTTACTCATTCAGGCTAACAGGTTTTCGCACAGAAAACGCGTTCATTTTGCACTTGTTGCCAGTGAACGCAGAGACTCTGGTGTCCAAAAGATGACATATTCTCTTGTGCAGCCTAAATGTCAGTGGTGCAATGCAGTGAGCCCCAGGGCTCCAAAGAGGGCTGAGAGAGTAAGTCAACAGGGGAAAGGCAAGAAAGAGACGGCGGGTAAAGGTGATAAATGATGAAACTCGTAGGTTCATCCCTGACACACCACACTAATACACAGTACACAGTAGACAGCACGTATCAGGCGAGATGCTTTCAGCCACTTATGTTTTTCGTCTCCAAGTACAGGCTTTTTTGTTACCAAAGCCATTTCTAATGAAATATTCTTTCCATTCTAGTCATCTTACTCTGAGCGCGCATGTTATGAATGCACGTTTGATGTTTCCTGGAACTCCTTGAGCTGCAAGGATCTATTCCAACAATCTCTCATTAGCAAAACAACAGAAATCTGTTAACAAATGGCAAAATTAGCCCTGCGCTGGAAAGGCTCAGACATATGTTTGAGGCAAGCTGGAAACGGAGAGCCAGCTGCTGCAGCAAGGGCTGATGGGTAACAGACGATGAGCCAAAAGAAGAGTGTTTGTGCGCAATGGAGGAAAAAGATTGACATTATCTGAAACCAGGATGAGCATATGAGAAATAACAAGTCCCTCCAGCCCCTCCTGTCTCTGGTCATGATATGAGACTGCCAGAGCTGACGATTCCATGCTTGGCTTCAGTCAAGTGCCTCTCCTCCAGGTGCTGACATTTCATCGGAAAGAATTAGTCTGCGCTTTCCACAACACCCGTTTACTTTCTTGATAGAGTGAGTATAAAAACAGGTCTTGACCCAAAATGTGTGTGCATCAGTGGCTTAAGATAAGTGACTTATCTAATAGCAATGCTAGTAGCCTAACAATATTTCTTCAGTAGACTGACGCAGTGCATCATTTTCCATAAGCAACTGCGTTCTCCAATAAAGAACTTGATGGAATGGTTAATTCCCTGGTTTGTCTCACATTGTATTGTGTGCACAGATTAACAATCAGCGAATGTGATTGATAATCAATCACACTCTCCTGAAGCATCCTCTCTCTTTGAAGTAGCATTTGAAAACTGATTTATTTTAGTAAACTGGTTTTGTCTGGACAGTTGTTTCAAGTAAGAATTATTGGAGTCACGATGCATTTGCAATCTTCTAATTGTATAAAAAAGCCGTATATTGGAGGTTTTTGTAGCTTGAGGTCACCACAGCGGAATGAACCGCTAACTATTCGGGCATTGGTTTTGAACCATAATGTAAATCTCAACCTACCGTTTTATCTAAAATTCCCCGTTTAACCCTTCCTCTAATAAAATATTTTTTAACCAATTTGGTCAAATTATGTGCCTGACACCCTTATAGGCACGTTTTGAGTTTTTGTTTTAAAGGTGATCTATTATGCCCCTTTTTACAAGAGGCAAATAAGTCTCTGATGTCCTTAGAGTGTGTACAGTATGCAAAATTCAGCCCAAAACAACACACAGAATTTTTTTTATAACTCTTTAAAACTGCCCCTTTTAAGCTTTGATCCAAATTGTGGTGTTTTGTGGTGACTGTCACTTTAAATTCAAATGAGATCCAGCAAGTCAGAGGGCGGAGCTACAAACGCCTGTGCCTCAGTGAGATCTCACTAATGGGAGGGGCTTTCCCCCTCTGATGACACACACAAAGGGAGAATGTCAATATAAGTGTTTCTGCAGAGTTTTTATGAAGTGTGAGTACATAAAATAGAATTAATTATTTTTTTACCATTAGAGGTACCATTATATTCACACACTGAACTTTGTTTAAACCCCTTATCCCCTTATGTCATCTTTGCATAATAGGTCCCCTTTAATTTAAACCTGGCCACCTAGCCTACCCTAGTAACTAGCCAGTTCATAAGGGATACTGTAGTTCAACTAATGTATGAGAGCAATTTGGAAGTATAAAAAGTTTGCATAAAAAGTGTAATTTCAGTACAAATTTTAGATGACAAGTCCAAAACGGGTGCTATAAGCTATATTTCTTTACCCATGCAGACATATTAAATGATGCAGATGCAGACACCGAAGTGACATTTCAGACACCATAGTGTCATGAAAAAAAATGTGCCTGTAGGTGCAGTACAAAATGGTTGATTGAACAAAGCAAAATATTCGCTATATTATAGATCTGGTTTTCATTAGCATGTTTAATTCACTCCAAAAACAAGTTAAACATGACTGTGGCATGCATTTTAATAACATGAAATGTCTGATGAGAGGCTTTAAATCCAAACTGAATATAAAGTACCACCTGGAACCGAACTGCTAATGTTAACAAAAGCAAGCATAAAATAAAAATGCCATTTCGACATGTTTTTAGCTCTTTTGATTTGCACCTGAGTACACAGACATGCATGAGTTTTGTGGAAGCAGCTAAATTGTATCTAATCTGCACATAATTTGTGTGAAAAGAAAGAGCTGTCAGTGTTTTCCTGCCTCCAATGTTCTTTAGTTTGAAAACTGCATTAAAATGTTTGCGTACATAAATTTTTGCAGTAAAGTGGAGCATTCCCAATGAGCCCGTAAATTATTCTTCTTTTAAACCATAGATGGTAATAAAGAGGGGGAAAAAGTGCAACCTTGAATTAAAAGGGGCTCGTAGTTTGAGTAGCGACGTAACTTCTCCAAATAAGTTTCAAGCTAACAAACCAATATGAAAGAAGACAACAATGAAGACTTTCTTTGTTCACTTAAGCTATTCCTATAAGATTCATTTATATTCCAAGTTTGAAACAATGAGGAAAGTCATAAGCGGGTTCCCCAACAGCAAGGTTAGGCATCTCTCAGTTGCTTGCTTTTGGCAAAGCCACACAAACTTCTGCAAAACTATCATTAGCATATCCACCGCTGAGCATGAGGCCATCAGGACAGACCATTTGAGCCTTATAAATAGTGCAGTAGGTCAGTGCGGCTCCATCTATTATTTTTATGAACGAAGCTGTGAGGACTAACGAGGCTGCAGGGTTGGAAAGGGCTCAGGAGCGGAGACCTGACGCTGTCAGGCCTGATGTTTTCAGAAAGCTCATCTCAAAGCCTGCAAGCAGATACTCCACCTCCAGAGATCATAAAAACAGGGATTATATTAATTTTCTGCCAGCCTCGGTGAAGTCTTTGCACATCATAGATTGATTTCCGGTACATTCGCAGCACAAGCTTCAGTGAGAAAAGAGCCATACAAGTAGGAACAGTTTTGAGCTACATTCTCTTTCTTTTGCTGAGGTATGTTGAGGAAGAAGTGACCAGAATAGAACTGTCACCCGTCTTCACAGAGAGCTCCACTGAAGTAGACGTGTGTTGGTTTGACAACAGGAAGCATCCAAAAGTGCGGGAAAACAAGACAAATAAAAAAAGCGAATTGCACTGCCTGGACTGTTGTCTGAAAGAGAGACACAAGAGAGAAAACATATGAACGGAGTGTAAAAGCGTAACCTCTGTATGAACCCCCTGCTAGACAAACACACCAGGAAAAACTGTGATGTAAAAAAAAATTATATATAATAAGACGCCTGAAAGAAATGTTTACATAAGTGGAATGCATTCATTAATTAAAACATTAGCAGAATATACAGCAATTGAAATAATGTTCAGTAGTTCCTGGTAATAAAAACGTGTACGTCTATAATAAATACATCACAGTAATTAAAGAAATACCAAAATGTCAAATAAAAGTGATAAATAAACTCACTGTGGGATTTGGTCACAAATACCATAATATAAAATGAATATTATAAGAAATAAATGTACTTATAACTGTAAAATAAGGAATACATAGAGAAATGTAGCACTAGTTACAAAAAACAAAACAGTAATTATGTATTACAAAATAAATATGCTGTTGCAAATTATAAAGTCAGACTGTGAAATATGTCACCATTTAAAAAAAAGATACAGTTAAGTAAGGAATGTAAAAAAAGATATAACATTATGCAATTATGAAAACAAGCATTGTGGGGAAATAGAATTCACTGTGAGTTACAGTGGTAACAATTACACAAGATCGAATGTAATCACTATAAATAAAGGTACACTTGTGAAGAAAAAGTCAATTATTTGTGAATTAAGCCAACTATGAGAGGCGCAACTGTTAGAAATAAACTCGCTCTGAGCCTCAATGACAACACATAAAACTGTATAAGAAATACAACTGTGAAAAACAAACACTATGGAAGACAACAATTGCAAGTCATACTGTAAAATAAATATCTAATCTTTAAACTCATATTAAAAATCACCGGACTTGTCACGATCACCAGCGATCTAGCCTGTGCAGATCGCTGGAGACCTACATATATGCCACTGATGCCACTGACCGCACACACACCAGTTCCAGTTCTCTCCCTGATTGCACTCAAACATCTGAAAGCTCATGATGGACTAATCAGATGGACCATATAAACAGCACACACACAGACTTTGCCGAGTCTTGTTATTGTAACACCACGAAGCGCTTTCTGTATCTAGTCTTTCCCTGTTTGATCCTTGCCTTGTTTATATTGTCTGCCACCTGCAACGACCATTTGCCTGTTACTTGACTTCGCCTTTTGGATTACCTGTATGTACCCGTTTGCTCCTGTGTTTGACCATTGCCTGCCTGACGAATCTCATAATAAACTGCACGTGGATTCTCACCTCCGTTGTCCAGCATTCCCTACTGTTACAGGACTACATAAAAAAGAAATGACAAGGCAAAACAAATGCCTTTCTCATTTTTAGAAACACACTCATTAATCACATGTAGCTTGTCCCCATACAGTAGTATGCTAGCCAGAGTAAGTCATTGCTCAGCACTTATAATTGCAATTATCAACAATAACGATGAGAAATAAAAAGGAGAGATAGTGAAATATTAATTATATACTCTGTTAAAAGCGATTAGTTACTTTACTTTAAAAAAAGTGGGTAAACCCATTGTCTTTAAAGCAACAAGCTGAATTTGCTTTTTAAAAAAAAGTCAGTAAACTCATTGGCCTAACTTTTGTAATTATGCACAGTTTGTGTACTTAATAATTATAAGGCACATTATAAATTATAAGTTTACTCTCTTTTTTGAAGAAAAGTCATTTAATCACTTTTTACAGAGTAGCAAATTAACGTCTAATTGATAATCATGAGATACAGTCACAGCTACAACAGATGAAGCTGCCATTATAAGAAATAAAGTAATCTTCTGATATTGTACGTTCTACAATACTCTATATAATTGACTGGGAATGTAATTCTTAACTGATTTAGTCATACTGTATTTGTGCTGGTTAAAGTTTCTTTGCTCATGAAGGAAGGGCAAACACCTCTGGAGGACGTCAAAGGGGATTATTTGCTTTGTAACATAAAATGGCAATTTCAGAGCTTTATCAGTGTTGTGTGACACCATTCAGCAAAAAATTCAATACCCTCAATAACACTGCCATGCTGCAGATGCTGCCACCGGAATGAGCCACAGAACTGCAACAGATCGATCAGATTAACAGTCATCTCAGGGCATACGGTGAAATATTGTTGAGCATGTCATGCCATACGGCAAATGAGTCACGCAATAGTCATGTCATCGCAACTGTCGAAAAATAACAACAACAAACAGCCCAGGTCCATTGAAAACACGTGCCTCACACTACATTTTTGTGAAATACGTTTCTCTGAGTGCGTTTTGTTACAAGTTTCAGATGACAAATCCACTAGGTGCTGTATATCTTTGTAAAATAATGTTTTCTAAAGACAATGTAAGAGAAAAATGCACTGCGAACACATAGATTTACCTCCGTTTTACATAAATGTTACATACTTTTGTGGAACCATGCTTCATCAGACTTGAATCAGAACACTCTGCTTCACAAGTACAACATCGTACAAAGTGAGCTATCTAGTAAACTGACCATGCCAAAGATGTTGTCCTTATTGAGGTAGATAGGTGAGACAAATATATTTGATCACAAATCATAGTTACGTTGTTTTGTGGTATTTATTTGGCATTGCGCGAAATCCTATATTCGTCACTAATATGTCTTTGTAAATATCATTATTGTGAAAAGGAACAAAAGTTGCTGACGTTATCTTTCCAACCCAGGCTCATTATGGATACGTACCCCTATGTACATTTCTGGAGAGTGCTTAATATGTCCCAGGAGGTACGATTTTTGCAGTTTTTGTTTTCGCTAATCCACCAGAGGCCACTGTGTACGCTTTTTCAGATCCCAAATTTCTCTCGTGAGTGCCATTCGCACCTGCTCTTCTAACATAAATCCACCAGAGGCTGCTGTCGACTGACTGACTGACCGACCGACTGAAGAAACAGATGTCATACCGACCTGTAGCGTTCATTTTAAAGACAAAATGCAGCCATACGTATCTCTGGCTACATAATTCGTGCTCTCTAGAAATGTATATGGGGTAGGTAATCACAATGAGCCTGTGTTGCGTATTTCCCCGTAGCGTTCAGTTTACCTGCACTCAAACGTATGTTGTAGTTCTTTTTTTTAGTTAAAAAAAATATATATATATGTAGTTTGAAGCACGTATCAATGAGCGTGTGTTGACAACAAAACAGTATTGTTCTTCTTAAGGAACTACAATCCACAGGGTTATTTCTTTTAAATTAAGCTCACCGCCCACCTTGTTTTGTCCAATTTATTTCCCTGTAGAATCCCAACTCCTACTAAAGTAAAAGGGCATACGCATTATCTCTCAGAAGAATCAAAGCAATTAAATTTAATCTCTTTCATCATGAGACAGATACAATAAAGATGTCAAGTGCAGAGAAAACAACAGCACAGGAATGGAATTACCAGGCATTCTAATAGAACGGAGAAAGTAATTAGTTTGGAACCACTGATACAAGCAACCCAGAAGTCAACTTTGTTATGTAACATTATAGTATTACGTTATGTAACAATAAATCGTGTGATGTCACACAGCTGTCTGAAACACAATCATGTAGTTTGAGTTAATTACTCCTTGATATTGACCACCGTATTACACCGAGGAAGGCCCTTCTTTTATGTTTCTCGAACCACACAAGCACTATTGATTCATTCAAAAGGAGCTGGTGTCAACTTCAGCTTTAATAGTAGGGCTATGGCAATGTTTCTGAAGTGTTTCTCCTATTGCTAGATCAGATTATAAGATCATAAACAGCTAAAAGGTGAAAAAAGGTTTGTTTCTTCTCAAACCACATAATTTTCTGTGGTGAAAATCTGACATAAATATATTATCTTTTTATTGGCCATCTTGTTAAAAACTGTTTGCCTGCTGCTTGAAAAAGGGGCTGTTTATCTCTACAGAAGCTTTGTATTTAATGGTGCCATAGAATGGAAATCTGGATATACCTAGGCATAGCTGAATGATAAGAGTTCAGTACATGGAAATGGCCATACCGTGAACCTCAAAAACATTTGTTTTCTCATTCATATGTAAATCCTCTGATTGTAAAATCCAGGTGAAAACAGTCCATATGTACAATACAATGCAATACAATACAATACAATATGTAGGCTTGGATAACAATAGGTTTCCGTAATATATACAGTGGAAAAACTGTGTAAATGGACTTTTCCAGAATTCCTCGCATGGCACATCACCTTTTATGCCTTTTTGTTGATATTACTATCATTCTTTTTCATTTTTTCTTATGTTTATGCTACATCTTATGTTGATAAATAATGTTTAAAACATGAATTAAATTTGATTTGTGACACCATGATGGTTTTTAGTAGTCTACTACTTTGATATATTACATATACTACTACTTTTATTTATTAGTATGTGTCTCCGCTTGTGGGAAAAGTTGTCTCTGATGAGCATTGATTCATCATAAGACTTTCTCATCACCACCTGCTTATGTTTGTGTTTTTGACTGTTTTGTGTTTTAAAGTAACATTTGTGCATAATACTATAAATTAATCAAATATGTAGTTATGTTATATATGTAGTTTACCATAATATTTATTTGTGTATATATTTTTGGTTTCTACTGTATTTTCAACAGTAAAATATTTTTTTACCGTAACGTTTCTCATTTATTTATTTTTATTAAGAGATCTTATGAAGTGAAATGATTATTCGAGACACTGAATATTATTTACAGCATTATTACCTTTAATCCACAGCCTCCCCCAAACATTCCTAAGCAAGTTCACAACAGGCTGGAGATCAAGCTTCTTGTCACATAATAACAACAATATGCACAGACACAAACTCACAGCTAAGCTGACGTTGTTACAACAAAAAGAAATCACTCAAGGGTTGTACTGTTCACTAAAGTGGTACTTGAGCATACTTTGTATGCTGCAGCCTGTATAAAAAAAAGCTGCACTTGCTCTAGACCATTTACTAAGACTGTAGATAAAAGGTAATAATGTTGTAAATAATGTTCAGTTTAGACTAATCAATTTGCTTTACATGACCTATATGTGTTATCAGGAGCCCTGGATATTAATGTAGTTTTGCCTGTATGTTTTTTGACTGTCAAAATGTCTGCAGTTCACTTACAATCATCAAGTCCATGGTCTCAGCTAAAAAGCTTCTCTAATACTCTATAAAATCACCTACATCTCAGATAGCCTGATCAATGGTGATTAAATTAGTAGCAAATCTTTGTTTTTGTGTGAACTATTCCTTTAATCATAAATATAACCTATGCTATTGACCAGCATCAAGTCCTGGCACTACACTGTAAAAAACATTAGATGAATTTACTTGGAATAACAAAGTAAACATGTTGCTTTTGAAATGATTAGTTGACTTAAAAATGTGAGTAAGAAATGGTTAAAATTTTTAAATAAATAAACTATCAGCATAATTTTAAAAATAATGTTAAACCAACTTAACAAATCCAAGTTACAATGGGTTTACTCACTTTTTTAAGCATTTAAAAATTTGCAATAACACACAGACAGATGTATCCAGCTAATTACATCACTAATTGCACCATAACTAAACAATTCGATGCACATTATCACTTAAAAGTTACCTTGTATCACATTATAATATACCCAAATGTCCAGGGTTGTACAGAGAGTTTCTAGCCAAGAGGATTCATTAATAAATGCCATTTGAATAATTCATAACATTGAAAATGTAATGTCTTTCAGCTATTTGCCTCCCATGTTTAACATCAGCAGCAATACTGCAGTCATGCACTCTGAAAAGACACAATCCAGGGCGTTACAAACACACCCACGGACAAGTGTGACTAATCTAACAAGGGGAGTCATACACGGTTGTGCTTATTAAAGCGTCTCAAGCGGGACAGGGGTCAGAATGTAATACAGAGTGTATTTTCTTCAGCTGTGCAACATTAATAGCAACATAAACAACAAACACAAGCCAGGACAGAAGAGATTTGGTTTTTCAGAGAGCATAAATAAAGAGTCTGTTTGCTTGTCTACTCTGAAACACACACTGACCCATCTGGGTTTGGAGTGGCCCGTGACCCATCGGGGCCAGCATACAGCTCAGAGGGGCCATCCATCACTGGGCCACGGCTGCAGCCTGGGGATAGATTTGCACTCCCCCAGCTGACTCATCCATCAGCACTGGCTCTCCTGCATACTCAAGCAACCTGGAGAGGCCCAGCAAGGCCAGGCAATGTCACACTCCTCCAAACCTGCCAAATGCCTTGAGATAAGCACTATGAATCCAACAACCACAGACGGCTTTACTGCTTTCCGCTAATGGGACCTGGGAGTCTTGGGAATATTCATATATATATGCATTTTTATTTGCATGATTTATTGTATGGCAGAACAGATGTTGCTGGAAAATGACCAGGACAAATCTGTTAGCACAGCACAATTCAAACATAATCCTGGTGATTTATAGTTACAAAACAGGAGATGGGGCGACACGGTGGCTCAGTGGTTAGCACTGTCGCCTCGCAGCAAGAAGGTCGCTGGTTCGTGTCTCGGCTGGGTCAGTCGGCATTTCTTTGTGGTGTTTGCATGTTCTCCCCGTGATCGCGTGGGTTTCCTCCAGGTGCTCCGGTTTCCCCCACAGTCCAAAGACATGCGCTATAGGTGAATTCGAATAAACTAAATTGCCTTAGTGTATGTGAGTGTATGGGTGTTTCCCAGTACTGGGCTGCAGCTGGAAGGGCATCCGCTGTGTAAAACATATGCTGGATAAGTTGGCGGTTCATTCCGCTGTGGCGCCCCCTGATGAATAAAGGGACTAAGCCAAAGGAAAATGAATGAATGAAAACAGAAAATTTGTTTTAAAATGTATCGTAATGTAATCGTAAACGTTACATTTTTATTATTATATATTTTAAAATATGTGATGCACAATATCATCATATCAGTTATTTAATTATGTATACTCATGTATTTTGATTTGTTTATTTATTTTTATATTTCCTTTGCCACCAATTAAAACTTAGCCATTAATAAACAGCACATTTAACCTCATTATCATCTTAAAAATAACATCTATTTCTCATACTATAAATTCATAATTTGATGGCTAAATTTATACTGTAGCATTCAAAACATTTTGTTTGATTTTAGCTTGCTTGTGTTTTGGGAAAAGCCATTTTCCAAGGTTTTGTTTAAAAAGGTTTTTAACGTTTGCTTTTGAAATGGATTCAGGGTTAACTGTGTATTTGTTTCACTGTGTGTGTGTGTGTGTGTGTGTGTGTGTGTGTGTGTGTGTGTGTGTGTGTGTGTGTGTGTGTGTGTGTGTGTGTGTGTGTGTGTGTGTGCTCATATATTTTGCTATTCCACAATGTTATCATACCCAATAAAAGATTCCAATTTCCAGTTCCATTGTTAAGTTTTTTTTTCTTTCGGCTTAGTCCCTTATTTACCAGAGATTGCCACAGCGGAATGAACTGCCAACTATTCCGGCATATGTTTTACGCAGCGGATCCCGCAACCCATTACTGAAAAACACCCATACACTCTCACATTTACACACACACTCATACACTATGATCAATTTGGTTAATCCAATTCTTTTCAAAAACATACCTAGCTGAATGTTGAGTCAAGCAAGCATGCCTGAGCTCTGGCTGCATTTTAAATATTTTAACCACTGCTAGCTTGTCAACATGAGAATAAAAGCTTTCAAACTACATTTTTGGATGAACTGCATTTCAAAAAAAATCTCATATTGACTAAAAATATCTTCAGTTGTGTTTCGAAGATGAAAACAAATTCTCAAGGGTTTGAACTGGCTAAATTTGTGATGAACAAACCTTTAGATTACATCATAATTACATATATTGTTATCTGGCTTAATGAAATCATTATCAGCATATTGCTATTTGCCAGAATGTAATCAGATTGCTTTCTTCTTTGTATTTGCTTTACCTTGTTAGAAGTATATTTTCGATTTTTTAACTGGAAAAGGAGATGAGAAGAAACTCTGTAGAAAAACAGGCCTCTCTTTCATATGCTCCCGCACTGTTCCTGAGTTTCGGAAAATTTACAGGAACTATCAGTAGCTCCGAGAGGTAACCAGGAGCAATCTCTGATGCAATCAGCCTGAAAGATGATGGCGAGGAAGCGGAGAGCACAATTTGCATGTGGCTTAACCCAAATCCAGCTCGTACCATTGTAATGAAGCAACTCGCAAGGTTAATGACGACGCAAAGCCATTATCACAAAGCTGCTTTGGGCTGCCATAGTGACAAAAGGTCTCCGAGTGTGTCTGTGTATTTATAATGTTGGCACGAAAATGTGTCCCTAAGTGTCAACAGAGCGGACGTGAAGAGTATACAGTTGTCACAGTGCGGAATGACACCTGTATACACAACCCACCCACTCCTTTGACTGACAGCAAGAGGCCAGCACCGCTAGCAATTAAAAACTTTAATTAATCAGAGCTATTTAAAGATGCCCATTCATCCCCCTCGGCAGGCGAACAGACGAGAACGAAAGATAAACGGCAAAGCGCTCCCCACACCCCCCACACCCCCTTCCCCTCTCTCTTCTTCCTATTTTCCCCTCTGCTTCATCTCTCTCTCTCTAATGCCTCCATTCAGTGAACTATAGCAGGTCTGCATGACCAGAGTGACACGATAACAGCGGTGTGAGATTTCAATGGCTTAATAAAGTAACAACATTAATGTTTAAGAGCTCATCTGGATCACTGGAGGTCTGTAATTAGCGGTGCTTGTTAAGGCAAGCATAAACTATTACTTACTATCGCACTTGCTTATGGTGAAAGTGCCAACCGTTTGTGCAACAGACATGAACAAGCGATCAAACATGCAGTTATTACCTGGTGGGTGATAAAAAGGGTGAACGGGATGTCTTTACACAGCAATGTATTAAGAGCTTAATTTTTTAAATGGTTACGTGTAGGCAATGGATCTGTTAACAGATCTGTGAAAGCAACTGGAGACATCGTATTACCCATACCATGCAGGCCAGTGGTTGGTAATGTCAGCTTTAAAAAAAAAAAATACTTTAGGACTCGATGGGCCTGTAGTCCATGTTCACCATTGGACAAAATGGGGGTCTGGATGCAGACATGATGCAGTTGCAAGGCGAGCTGCATGCAATGCTTTTTAATGTGCACACCTAACCCTGCCTCTCACAGGGACATCACTAGCTCAATTGAGTGCATTGTGTCTGACATTGCAAGTCTGAGATATGTAGTCTTAGCTTGCAAATCCAAGTCTGCATCTAGATACTATTTCAAAATACACATGATACTGCCGTTTTCAATTTAAAAAAAGTTTTCAAAAAGTCGCACCCTGAAACAGCTTTTTTTTTAATCTTAAATACATTTTTACAATACATTGATGCCATTTAAATTAACAGCCAAAATTGCATCAAATTATTTTAAGTAAAAGTATCCATATAGAGAGAAAGCAAACCTGAACCATATCTAGAGACAATATAGAATTTATTTAGATGGGCCTTTTGATCACTTAGAAACCATTTGGAGTACACTTGTCAACCAATTAGCAGCAAGTATTATACCTGTCATCTAAAATGTAAAAATCTTCCTAAAATGTAAAATCACTCCAAAAAATAAAAATTCCATTAGTAATTAATCACCCTAATGTTATGCTACCGTCATTCATCTTCAGAAAGTTAACACAAATGAAAATATGTTAGATGAAATCAGAGAGCTTCCTCATCCTTTATATACAGCAACAGTCTCAAGACGTTCAACATCAAGAAATGTAACCAAAACGTTTGTCAAAACATTCTATGTGACTTCAGTGGTTCAACTGTAATCATACAAAGCTCTAAGAACGTGTGTTTTTTTTTCAACAAAGTAATTGTTTTATGTTCAATCCACTTGAATTTTTAAAAATGATTAGGTTAACATAATTAATTTGTGTTGCAACAACATGAAGGAATTGTGTGGAACCCAACATTTTACAGTGTGCATTCAGATCAGAGTGCAAATTCATACTGAATTTACACGGAACCCCTCTGGATCATTGTTGTCTAAGGCTGCACTCACACTATACTATCCGAACCATGCCCCGGCATGTTTCTCGGTTCGTTTAACAAGTGTGAGTGCTCCGAATCGGGTCCAGGCTCAGTTCAGTTGCCTGGCCCTGGCCTATTTGGAAGAGGTGTGCCAGAGCGCAGTTCCATTAGGCTTTGGCACGGTACGCTTGTAGTGTGAGTGCAAAGCGCACCTGAGCCTGAAACCGAAGACACAACATCACTTTTGTAATAAAATGGATTTATTAATCATTCTTACTTTTCAATGAACGCGAACTGTCACAGTTTAGTAAAGACGCAAACCCCTTTTATGATAATTTATGAGCGTCAAAAGTTGTGGGTCTGTTGGGCAAAGTATTTGACTGCATGTCACTGCATCCCAAACGACTAAAAATAATACAAAACGATATAACTAAAGCAATGTCCACTGTGCTGAGCAAGAGCGCTTCTCTTCCTGTTTAACTAAACAGTCGCATCATCAATGACGTAAGCGTGCGAGGGCGCGGATGCAATGTGAGTGCAGGCCGTCTGGGGGAGAGGGGAGGGTGGACTAGGGTGCTTCGGCACGGTTCAAGGCAACTGTATAATGTGAGTACACCCTATGGAGAGTCAGAGAGCTTTTAGATTTTATCTAAAATATCTTAATTTGTGTTACATAAGTGGAGTAATTAATAGCATAATTAATAATAGTTAATCTGAATGGACCAGACAAGAGCATTGGTTGTCTTCCTTTCCTGTCCTCTCGCAGAGTTTTTTTTTTTTTTGTCTCAAACAAGACACACTTGAACTTCTGGAATCACTGTTTTGTGACAATGATTAAAGTCTTGATTGAGAGGTCTTCAAAGCTCACGGAAAAATACTCCTGGGTCAAAACACAGTACATTGGTGGTTCATCACTTGCTGTCTGTCAACACTCTAAACTGGGACGTGTAGTGACTGATGCGCTCAAAGGCTGATTTTTGTGCTGCCCTCAGCACACAGGGTGATCTTTTATCTCTGCTTCCTTCAAACAGCAACTTCATGATGAAACTAGTCTTTAAATTTTAATCAGCGTTGTTAGGCAGCGAATTAATTGCTTGTTTTGTCGCAACATTCGTTAATGAATAGAAGGGTTATATGGCACAAGCTTCAGAGACAAATGCATTAATAACATTAGGAAAGACCAGATTAGAATGATTAGTTTGTCTGAAAATAGACAGACAGAACGACAGACCGAAAAGAAGTCCTCATGTGGTTTAATCTTTTGACATTGTATTAAAAAGATTACCAAGATGCCTCCGTTTTTGGATGGGAGTAGTTTTTTCTTGAAAATCTTGCAAACATTTTTTTGTCATGCAGGTGATGTCATATTGTAACTTTCTAACCCCAAAACCAAACTAACTAATAATTCTCCAATTGTGATGCTTGAAGATTGTTTGGCCACTCAAATCTCCCCCAAACAGTGTGTTTGAACAAGATGGACACAAATCCTCTTACTTGCTGATTCACAAAACTTCCAGTTGACTGGAATTTTTAATTGTTGTGTTTATGTTGGAAATGTATTCCATTCTGTTGTAGCTACTTTTTATTTTGTAAAGTTCAACCATATTTTGACTCAAAACACAGAAAATAGCCCACTGTAATAAATGAGTGTGTAAGAATGGGATTTTAACTACAGCGGTTCGAACTGTAGTATGCCGAATAACTAAAAAGTAATTAGTATGATGGTGAAAACTGTACATTTCTAGTCAAACCATTCTTCTGCAATCTTATACCAAAAACGGAAATAAGGCAGTTTTAATAGCTAAAAATGTGGAAGATCGTTTTGTGATTGTATTGCATTGCAATATGGAGCAATCAAGTGTTGATGTTAAATTAAAAGGAATTCACAAATACTGGAAAATGAAATTATTTAATGACTATAACTTGCTATGGTTACAAATGAATTAGTTACAAAATAACTATATACAAGGTTAAAACATGAAATTATAAAAAACATATAATAATAATTGTATCCAGCTTAAATGTAAAATAAAGTTACCTGAGAGAGAGGGAGAGAGTGGAAGAGAGACAAAGACCAGAGAGTAGGCCTCAAATGGGCCGTTTCCACTGAGCGGTGTGGTACAGTACGGGTCGGTACGCTTTTATGACCGTTTCCACTGTCAAAAGGTACCTAAAAGCAAACCGTACCGTACCACTTTTTGGGTACCCTTTCCAAACGGTACCTATCACAATAAAAGGGTACCAAAAGGTGGAGCAGCTGAAGGCTATTGGTTTACAGGGAAGCGTCACAAGCCAGGAGAATGAAAACAAAAGAAGTGTCATTTTTAAATGCACAGCTGAGACATTACATCATAATACTATATACATATAATAACGAGCTATAACCCAAGCTCAAACAAACCTTGTCGTTGTCTTGATGAAAAGCCACAAAGCCAAGAAGAACAAAACCTGCTATGTCCAGTTGTTGTTTTATGACGCCGTCTAAAGCTTGAGCGGTTTCACTTTCTCTAGAGAGCTGGCGTGTGCTCCTTGTGCGTCTATATTTGAAATATGAACTTCTTAAGCTGATGATAATAACGTGCGAGTGTGATTATTGAACTGCTTCTGACATCCAATCCTTTCAGAAACAGACAAACGTGAGAGTGAAGCACGAAAAAAACATATGAGAAGCCGGAAAAAACAAAGGAGTAAATGATTCTTTCAGCAACCTAAAACATGAACAAACTGCCATGTTTAACTATTATCATCACCTTTTGGACTATAATAAACTCAGAATGATGGAATTACTTTCTGACAAGATGTTATATGTGCTGGTGAAGATTAAAGATACATATGAGAGGTTTGCACTGACTGTGGACTATGTGTTGTTTTTGAACCCAAATAAGGACTAAATGTATGCTGTGTGTAGTTTTTCTGTAATTGGTAACATATTGGAGACTGTAAGAGTCTGTATGTGTTCATATATGTTGCATTTATTTAATTATTTTAATTGCAGACATTGCTATTTTGCACTGTCATTGATCCGCAGTTATAATCTAATCATGTTCATAGAAAGGTTAGTAATGAACATTTATACACAAGTATTTATGTGTATAAAGCATCTGTTTTGTGAGAAGTGCTTCTCATATATGTGAATGACCTGTACAGCTTTACTTTGACAATTCCTCAAGCCACAATGACGTCGACTGAAACTTTCTGTCGTACATCACGCCCACCAAAAGGCTACCATCCAGCCTGAGTGACGGTGTTAACCACCAAACTGGTAGGTCACCTAAGTCCTCTGCGTTCCATCTATGGACCACATGTGAGGTTCCAGAGATCTGACCGTGGGTGCCAGATGGTGTCTGTCCTAGAGAAGAAGGATATGGCAGGAATGGGCCATCACGAGTAGAGAGCTAAAATGCAGGTCCGTTTAAGCCAGAGAGGCGCAATAAACAGACCTTCTCCTCATCCTCCCTGACATTACACAGTATCTGTGGGAGGAGGCTCACTGGAGAAAATGCATATGTAAGGAATGGTATTTTTAACTACAGCGGTTCGAACTGTAGTTTGCCGAATGACTAAAAAGTTATCAGTATGATGGTGGACAACTGTACATTTCTAGTCAAACCATCCTTCTACAATCTTATACCAAAAACGGAAATAAGGGCAGTATTAATAGCTATAAATGTGGGAGAGCGTTGCTGTTATGTGATTGTATTGTATTGCAATATGGAGCAATTAAGTGTTGATGTTAAATCAAAAGTAATTCACAAATACTTGAAAATGAAATGATTTAATAACAATAATTCTCTATGGTTACAACTGAATTAGTTACAAAAATAACTAAATAAAATGATCAAACATGAAATGATGGAAAAACATATGACATAAATTGTACCCAGCTTAAATGTAAAATAAAGTTACCTGAGAGAGGCAGAGACAGGGGAGGGAGAGAGAGAGACAAAGAGAATAGGCCGCAAAGATGGCCTGTAGCAGTAGAGTAAGAGAAGATATCCTCCAGAGCTGGAGGAACAGCCAGAAAAGTGCAGAGCAGGAAAAGAAAGCCGCAGAGCAGGAAAAGAGCCGAGCAGGAAAAGACCCGCAGAGCAGGAAAAGAGCCAGAGCAAAGTTTTACCAACCCTTTTGTATCTCTCTTGACCATGTGAACAAAGCCCAAATGCTGAGACATTCAAACTGACCAATCAACATGTGACCACATCGTAAAACCCCCAAAGTCCACACACCAGGCCCTGATCTTATCAGTATCTGCCTTTGAAGTCAGTATGGACCTTCTTGGTGAAAAAGACATGTTTTGCCATGTAAACAAATGCATATAATATTTTTCATTCCTACACATATTTATGCACGCACCGGGGCCAGCTGTGTCCAGTGCGCCCAAAATGCACCCAAAACAGCTGGACAGCCGGGGGTGGAGCCTAAAAACCCAACAGGTCGAGGTGCCAGAGCACCCAGTTCCTGTGCATAACTAATTGATCCCGCGAGCCGAAGGGGCGTTAGGGCATGCTCCATGGGCTTGGTGAAAAACTGCGGAGACAGGGAGAGCCCGAAAGGGAGGACTTTGTACTTCCATGCTCGACCCTCGCACGCAAACCGCTTCAGGTCTATCGCTGCAGACCAATCCTGAGGATGTACGCACCGGTGGATGTGCTTCTGCATGAGTATTCTGAGCAGCTGCTTCTATAGCAAAATGCACAGAACTAGGATTGGTCATAACCCAATGCTCTTTTAGGGTACGATAAAGTACAGACTAAAAATACCATACCTCATCTCGGCTAGGAAGAGAGAAAGATAAGAGGTTAAATCTCAACTTTCTCACAAGAGCCCGCAGGGCAGCTGGGAGTGTGAGAGAAAGGACCCCGTCCTCTGGCACTCTCAGAGCCTGTGGTGAAGAGCACTGATCCTGCGAGCTGGAAGGTATAGCGTCCCATACTGGCAGTGTTCGGGCTGTCACACCTGGAGAAAGGAGAAATTGCTCTTATATAAATTTGGTAGCCATATGGCCATAAGTTAATGATATGGGTGTCCCTGGTCCTCCGCCGGGGAAAGAGCAAACCTCCTTTTCTCCAAGTGGCCCATCTTAAGCCTGGGTCGGAACCTTCCTTGTGCCGCTGGGCCAACGCCTGCACCAGCCATAGCAAGCAAAACGGAAGCAGCATGGACAGGCTCTGGCCTACACTGCTTTGGATGGGAGCCGAGGCAAACCACGTCAAGAAGGGGCACCAAACGGCCAAGATTGACCGCGCTAACACGATCGATCTGGGGATTCGCCTTGTACCACTTGGCTGCTCCATCATCGAGGAAGGTGAGAAAAGTGAGGGTGGAGCGCACACAGACAAAAAGGTGCCCTCAGCGCTGCGTGAACTTACTGTGCACCTCCGGGAAAAAGGGGACGGGAGGCTTAGAGGGGTTTCCCCTTATCCTCCACGTCCGGCGGCAAGGCTGGAGATGGCTTGAAGCAGCCTGGGTTAGCACTGCAATCATATCAGATTTCATATCTGGAGCCTCACTTACCACCCCTGAGGGAGGAAGCGGGTCCGAATTGTCATTGGAAAATGACAGCCCACCCTCCGATGCAGCGATAGACATCTGGTCCTTTGTGTCTTGAGTGAGATGGAGCGCTTCTCTCACTCAAAGCTTGGATGGAGCGCGCAGAGGAATGGGCGGTCCGCAAGCTCGAGGGCAGTGTATTGACCCCCACTGTGACCCTTAGGGGGACAACAGGGGTGGTTCGCTCTTTTGCAAATGCGAGCCGCATTCTTAGCTGCGCAACAGACATGCCATCGCAGTGATGGCATGTGCTGCCCGCGAGCACCGCATTAACATGCTGAACCCCAGACATGCAACACAGCGCTCGTGCCCATCATCCATGGACAGGGAATCACCGCATCTAGAAACGCACGGTCAGAGCAATGTCTTTTAAAAGAGGCGCTGCACAACCGTGTTGCTCTTTTAGGAGAATTTTCTTTATACTCACTGCTCTTGAAGCCCAGCTCAACCGTCGCTGCTCACGATATTGCTTGCACTGGATTAGCCTCTCAGAAGACGGCAGCTTTCTCTCACTCTCTCTCTCTCTCTCTCTCTCTCTCTCTCTCTCTCTCTTAAACGAGCGAAGTCGGGAGGATAACTGCAAAACGTCTATTTCAGTCTGCACGTGCGGCTTCTGAAAGCAAAAAGGTGCTTTTGCAATGCACGGCTGGCATTCTTATACACAAATTGATTGTGATTGCTGCCAGCTGCGTGCGCTGACACTGCCAACTCATTGGCATTTCATTGGCCCGTTTTATTTCTCTTCAGATGATTGGCTTTCTGGCGAAATCCCCATAGTGGAAGTTTTTCCACATAGCATTGAAGTTCCCCTCCCACTGGGGAACATGCAGGTATTTAATCAAGCATAAGTACAACGTAAAAACATGTATTTACACAATTATAACAAATTATTACTTTCAGTGTAATTACATATTAGTTAAGGCCACTTAATATAAAGTGGGACCATTTTGTTAATATTTTGAGCAAAACATTAAGCAATAAAGACATTTTCACAATCTCCTTTGCTCAAATTTAGCAAGAGTGCAGACAGACAGGAGACTGATAGATAAATAGGCAAACAAAGATATACACAGAGAGATAGATACATAAATAGATACATAGAGACAGTAGAGACAGAAAAATAAGAGACTGGCAGATAAAAAGACATAGACAGACACACAGAGAAACACATACATAGAAACAGACAGATACAGGAACTGGCAAATAAAAAGACACAAACAGATAGACAGAAAGATAGACGTAGACAGCCTGACATATAGACACATGATAGATAGACAAACAGACAGATGCTTAAAGACAGACATATAGATATACAGATAGATAGACAGAAACATAGACATAGATAGACATATGACAGACAGATAAGACACAGGCACATAGATAAACAGAAAGATAGACACAGACAGACAAATAGACACATAGGCAGACAGACAGATAGACATAGACAGTTAGACATAGACAAATGATAGATAAACAGACAGACAAATGATAGACAAACAGAAAGATAGATGTAGACAACGGGACATATAGACAGATGATAGA
>CAIGQW010000272.1:1526882-1553648 GCA_903798125.1 Danio choprae
TAAAATGGTTCAGAAGACTAAAACTAGACTAAAACTAAAATGGTTCAGAAGACTAAAATATGACTAAAACTAAAATGGAATTTTAGTCAAAAGACTAAATCAAAATTTGCTGTCAAAATGAACACTGCAGGGGGGACAATACTTCAGGAGGGCTAATCATTTTGACTTCAAGTGTATGTGCCAGGCTGTATAAACTCCAACTTCAAGCACATGAAAACCATATGCACCTTTTGGTAACACGTCCTATGAGGCCCATGCTCATGATGAAATTTTAATCTGCATATAATTTATTTATAATCAAGCATAATCTATAAATATACAGCAAAATGTATACTCTATTATACTGACAGTTATAGCTACATGTTTGATAGTGCTATTAGAAGGTTATTAGTGGTGCAATTTATTTTTCAACGCCCATGTTCATAACGCATTATACACTGATTTATAAGTATTAATTAGTTGAGCATGAATGTATTCATAAAGATGCAGTATGCAATCCTAAAACATTGTTATAGTTACAAAGACTCAGCAGTAAGTTAACAGATTTCGTTCTGTCAAATGTTGTTGATAAGAGCCCTGCTGCCTTTTAAATACTTCTTGTGAGCCATAATACAGTTACTAACCTTTATAAATGATGGCTTTAAGAGAAAACAAAATGCAATTTTCCACATGCAAATGCAAAGAAATCATGCGTCATAAGTATTCGTGTTTTATTTAACGTACATTAGCTTACATTGGAATACACACTGAAACGCAAAACAGAGATATATTTTCAGCATTTAAACATACAATATTAATGTTAAGCAGACATCTAAAATGTAAGTATTTACATAAACATCCCTTATGCATGTCTTTATGAATTATGACTAATTAATATTTATTAATCAATCTACGTATTCTGTGTTATGAACATGTATGTTGCAAAATCAAATGTGGCACTAATAAGTATTAATAGCACTTTTAAAAATGTAGCTAAACTGTTATTATAATACCAGAATTTTACTGTATCTTTAGAATTGCTATGACTAATATTATACATTATTGATACTATAAATGGAGTTAAAATTGATTATGATCATGGGATCCTTCATAGTGTTAAGAAATAAGCAAAACAATAAATAAACTACAGACTACCACCCTGTAAAACTTTGTTGCGACATGTGCACTAGACGTGTTCATAAACACTGCTACTCGATAGATAATATGCTTACATTGGACTACAAATCATCATGCACTTTCTCACAGATTATTATTAGTATGTACATCAATTTACTTACAGTTTACTGTATGTACATACAGACAGCTCCCACAAGTAATTTATAGTATGTATAGTGCTCAGAATATATGACAAATCTCTCATTTAAATTAATATTTTCTATAGGATGCTTTACAATATTATATTTGTGCATATACATTAGTTTAGTCAGTATTGAAGCCAAATCCGGAGCTAATCTAACAAAATAACTTACAATAATGCTTCAAAAATTAGAAGGCCAAATTTATGTTAGGGAAAAATATTAAATACAATGTTCAAAAAGAGCAAAAATCAAGAGAAACAAAAAATATATACAATTTAGTAGTTTTTCATCAATCTATTATTGTTATTATTATGAATTGCTAATGTATTATCTTTCCATTTCTAAAGATGTTCTGTGACTAAAATATTATTTTAATAAATATATATGTTTAATAAATCTGTTTTGTTCAAATGCACCAATATATATATATATATATATAACCCATATTCGCTGAGAAATGGATGAAAATATTTATTTTTAAAATAGGGTGTACTCATATATGCTGAGCACTGTACACACTACATGAAAGTATATGAATTAAGTAAAGTACTATATATAGTAACATAAAGAAACTACCTAATACTGAACAAAATCTTCTAAACTATAGAAATTATACTACAATACAACAAAGTTGTAAAGCAAATTTAAAGCAAATGAAAGCATACTAGTTTTTATTACAGTTCATGACTACGTTATACTTTAGCATTAATTACCTAATTAATAAAGTCGTAAATGCTATAATATATACAGTATAATACATTTGACTATAGTTTGGTTCAAAAACACTTTTTGCTAGAGCATTTACTATATGATATGATTTCCTGTGGGTTCTTAGCTGTGTATAAGTTTGAAAATGTATGTGTTGCATGTTTGTGGTGAATTAATTTGTATGTTTAATTTAATTTCCACTTTTTACTAATATCTCACTAGTTTAACCACATTTTTTTTTTTTGTAAGTAATGGTACTTTTACTTGAGTATGATTTTTTTCAGTGCTCTTTCCAACACTGGTCCTCACATGTAGAAGAATGACAATAAAGCTTGACTTTTGACTTAATAATGGTACCTGGGAAGTTGTAGAGAGCTGTGCATTGACCAATCGGTGTGGCGAGCTCCTCTTCCTCAAATTCGTCATCAAACTCGGTGTAGATGGCCTGTGAAGGGTCCGTTTCATCTGACAGAGTTCCAGGACTGAAGAGAGTACAGGAACCATCATGACTGTGTAAAGAGTAAACAGTTTTCATTGCAGGATTAAACCAACATTACCGTTTGTAGACACCAACATGTGCTTTATATCTCAATTGTGTGTTTATATCTGTGCTATCCAGTTAGAAGTCATTTGAGTAAAATGGACGACCAGGTAAAAAAGTGAATAAATATTAATAAGCTTGATCTTCTAAGGAAAGCATACATTAACATACATCATAACTCATAACTGCTGTGCCAACATATCCTGCAATAAAGACAGATTATTTTGTCATAGTCTAAAACATATAGAAATAGACATTTACATATGAATAATTTTTATTTCGATTTCAAGTTATATGACATATATATATATATATATCAGATAGATAGATAGACTGTCTGGTTCTTGAATCTGATTGGCTGATAGCCGTGCGATATTCTGCCAGTAATAGCACTCGACCAGTCTCTTCACCCTTCACCCTTGTATTACTCAGCCCACATAGAGCAACAAGCAGAGGACACTCTATAGTTTGACAAATATTGCTGCTGTTGGACGACAAAATGTACTTTTGAGTCTTTTTTAGAATGTAGTTGTTTAGATTGCAACTATGCAGTTTATTTATAAGGATAGTGCCTATTTTTAATTGTTTATAATTTCTGAGAGACAGCGCATTGGCGGCCATTAGCCTGTCTGAGCAGAGCAAAGACGGTTGACGTTGTCCATCCACAAGATGGCGACAGAGACTGCATAATACGCCCTTAAAGGAGGAATAACCCATCGTAATTTCAAACTACAGCTGATCAAATCATTATAAAACTGGTAAGCAAATTTTTAAGTCGATCTCTGTCTTTTGTATGTTGTAGTACTGTATTTATACCATAGTAATTGTAGTGTATTGAGTGAGATGGGACTCTTTGAGTTACTTTTTGGTTGGCCATCTGTTTCTAATCAGTCTCCTGTTTTCGCTACTGCAGACTAGTTCAGTAAACAGAGAGAAAGAAGAAATGCCCGCATGCGTTTAGCGTTTTTCCTTATCACAAACAACAGCAAACTGGTAGTGATTGCGCTGCTTTTTTTCGGGGTTAATTATTGTGAGATCCCGTTTGCAACAAAGAAATACTGTAGACTGTAATACTGTAAGGAGATATCTCCGTAGACGGATGGCATTTCATGCATTGGTTAAGCCTTATAATCTTAAAATCTCAGCAAAATCACTTGTTTTGTCATCACCTTTATACATCATGCAGGAGAATAATTCAAATACTAGCTCTAAAATGACGTTGGTGAATTAGCAATGGTTTCTGCTGCTCTGACGTCAGCTGCAGATGTGAATGAATGGCGGAAGAAAGTAGTTCCTCATACTAAAGGGTTTTTAGACTCTCCGTGTTTGAATTTCTTTTTCATAAACACAATTATGCCGTGAAACTGTTGTATAAACGCAATATCACACTTGTAGCAGTGTGATGTGGCTGGTGCCAACACATGCCTCCCACCAGTGCCGATATACATATACATTTTTAGACATTTTAGAAAACATGAATACAAGTGTAAGTGCATTTGATTGATAAATATTTTACTAATTGTATTATTAAGAATTATCATATTAAAAGCCTATTTCAAGAGAAACTTTTATACAGTATGTAGGTTAATGAAATCATTTGACAAGCACAACCAGCACTAGATTGACATTTAAACTAAAATTTCCTAAAGTTTGTCAGCTCCATTTCTGTAATCTATTATTTATGGAATTTTCCTCAATTTATTTTTTTATCAATTCACTGTGAACTTAAAGCCTCATGCCCTGCATTTAGCAATTCAGTGTGCTTGTGTGCTGTTGTCAACAACACGACTGACAATGGGTTTATTAAATTACTCCGGAGAAGTACAAATTGGTTATCCGTCATTCAGATTAAAATGAGTAAAAGGAACAACATTTTTACCACATTCTCAAAACATATTTATGAGAACGTATCAATAGATATGAAACACAAATCTTTTTACAGCATATTCACACCACAATCAAATCACGTAAACAGTTGCCGTCAAACTGACCTGTTGGAGTTGTGAGCGCCGTTATTGTTGAGCGAGTGAGTGGAGTATCGAATAGAGTCTCCTCGTCCTCCTGCTTCTGCCAGCCACGACTAAAACAAACACATTTAGATATGTTGAGAAAGTCTTTACAAAGCCTACCAAGCTTTACAGCGAGTATTAAACGGAAACCTCGTATTTGTTGAGCTCTCCTCTCAGCCGATCCATGTTCTGTGCCGTCTGACCGATCTGAGGAGCCAAACTGGCAGGATCTCCCATCTGAGGGTTTTTCTCATACACATCCTTCATCTTACCCAGAGCCTCGCTGCATGGAGAGAGAGAGAAATATATTTATTTAAGATACAGACAGAGATTGATGGCAAAGACCGAGAACAAACAGATATGGTTTACTCGTAGCCCTCAATGCCACCGATCCTCAGAGAACTGGAGGGTTTAGTAAACAAAAGGCCAGAGCAGTTTACCCAGATAAGGAGTTGGCAATGGTGACAGTGTTCCCACTCGAAGCTTATCCCTGACTAAAACTAAAATTTCCATGACCTGTAGTGAACAGGAAAATATAAAGCTGTTGTGTCGAGCAGCTCCTCCAAAATTTTGTGATTCTCGCTGAATTTAATGCAAAAATTAAGCATATGGCACAAGAGTTAAAGGAGCTTGCAAATTTTTATATGTTGTTTCATTAACTCAGATTTTATTACAAGTAAACACTGTTTTCCTTATTGAGTCTTTGTAAGATGGAGTTAAAGAAAAGTGTTCAGTGCATTTAGAAAGAAGACTGTTTCAACAGGTGGTTTGTCAACCCCACTCACCTGTGTGAGGCACACTCAGAAATGCACAATGTTTTTTTTCTAGAGATATGTAGGGATTTTAAAATAAAGTGTCTGAAAGAAAGTGCTCATTTGGTGTGCGATTCCTTGAGTTGTCATTTATATGGCAAAGAACTGTTCTTCTTATAGGTGTGTGACTCAGTTTAGTTACGTCATGTGACATTATCGCAATGCGCATGTAGCCAAAGCCTATTTGAACAAGGTTGCGACTGTTTTATTGATTGCTACAATGTTTAACTTTAACATGATTTTTGTGAACAATTTTGTTTATTTTGATCATTTGGAGTCATTCGTGTATCAAATATGTTGTCGTTTTTATATGATTAAGAGGTAAACACTTTCTCTCTGCGTTCCCTTTATATAAATTATAGAAACCAAAGATTCTTGAGGTCAAAAAATGTAATGATGAAATGTAACTTAATTTAAAACAAAACAAAAAGATGTGTACATTTGTGTATATTTTAACAACAACAAATAAATAAACAACAAAAACAACAACAACAACAATAATAATAATAATTACAAGCAATTGTTTTAAAGGTCTTTAAAAATATATTTAAAAAATCATTTTAGTAATTTTAGGTTACAATAATCTGAATTTTGTCCTGAAAATCCAGGAGGGACTGGTCAAGCACTGACAAGACAAAAAAAAAAAAGTAGAGCTACAGATAGTATTTTAACAGGTACAGTTAGGTAACTGCATTTGATTGCCTAGTTGACAACTAGGAAAAGGAATAAAATGGCAGTGAAAAATACCCTAACCATAACAATAGGCAAAACACATGAAACAGTGTGTTAAAAACACACTAGAAAAAAAATACATTTTGATAAATGGGAAGTAAAATTTTAAATGACAACCAAAAATCCCTGATATTCCTGGACAGAAATCCCCTGACCTGCAATGTCTGAAATAGACGTTTTAAAATTCTATGGTATTCCAGAAATCCCCTGACCTGTGGGAACCCTGTGGTGAGGGCTGCAGGAGAGACTCACCTCTGATCCATTTCCTTCTGCAGCTCCTTGCTCATGTCGTCGATCTTCTGCTGCAGGCGTTTGCGGCGCTGCTCTGGAGGAAGATGAGTGAAGCCTTCTGTGTCCACCGGCTGAGGAGAAATCAAATCTACTGTCACAGAGAGTCTCACACACACACGCAAACACACACACACACACACCGCCAACACCACGTGCGGTGACAGACGTGACCCAGAGACCCGCAGTGAGAGATCAGGTTTGAAGAAGAAGAAGCTGTAATGTAGCATTTCATCACCAGCGTAATTTTAACCATATAAATTGGCTGTTCGTTTCCAGATTTTGGAAACACGTTTTTCATGGTGACAGAAGTGTCAAGGAAAAGGGATGGATAAATAGTTTACTCAAAGGAATGTTTCAGGTTAAATGAAATCTTTTTGAGAAGAATATGTAATGAGCATTTTTTTTATATCTAGGTTTCAAATGTCTACTGTACTATACAAATCCGTATGCTGTTTTTGCATATTTGTTTATAAACAATGTAAACTAAAAATAGTAAACTAGATTAAGTGGTTTCATTTAAATCAAAAATATTTTTGAACCAACCACTTCGCCTTTACATGCGTCTACAAACTGATTTTTATGGACTAAATCTGGTCAAAAGGCTCTTTAAATGAAACAATAGAAGATTATAAATTTTTTACGGTGCATTTCATAAAAGAATTAAACAAAAAAATTAACTAAAGCTATACTGTATGTTTAAAAAAAAATTCTAAATGTATCTAGTTATTTTATCAAGAAAAATTGTGACGTTTGTAGAAATGTTACAATTATACATGAACTAATGAAAAACTATTAATTCATTTTGTTTTCAGCTTAGTCCCTTTATTAATCTGGGGTCGCCACAGTTAAATGAACCGCCAACTTATCCAGCATGTTTTACGCAGCGGATGCCCATCCAACTGCAACCCATTCACTGGGAAACAATCTCATTCACACACATGCACTACGGACAATTTAGCTTACCCAATTCACCTATAGCGCATGTCTTTGGACTTGTGGGGGAAACCGGACCACCCGGAGGAAACTCACGTGAACATGCAAACTCCACACTGAAATGCCAACTGACCCAGCCGAGGCACGAACCAGCGACTTTCTTGCTGTGAGGCGATCGTGCTACCCACTGCGCCACCCATGAAAAACTATGATGCGATAATAATTAGTTATAATAAGTATTTGATATATAATTCATGAATGCTGAAAAAGTCAACATTTTAAATTAAAACTAAATCATTCAAAACGTATTTCCACCATAAACATCCACTTTCAGAAGAAAAACATGACATTGTTCCATGCTAAAATAGCCTGAGGAATGCTGACGTGGGTGTATATGCACAGTACCCATCAACAAAATTCAATACCTATAAGTGTATATACAAATCCCTATATACAGGTTCTTTTGTTTGTTTGAGTGCTAAGTATTTAGTATTGTATTTAAATGCTATAATAAGTCTAAGTTACTAAACTTTTAAATTATTATTATTTATATATATACATTTATTTTTTAATGGAGAAGAGAGTGTGTCTGACAGGTGGTTTGTCAAGCTCCCCCACATGCGAAGGACCTACCTGTGGGGTAGAAAGTGGGTGAATGTATGTTGTACAGTATGTTGTACAGTTGAATGTATGTTGTATGAATGTACAGGTGGTTTGTCAAGGCCACCTTTTAAAGGTGCTTTATTTTATATTAGATTAGATTTGTTTTTGATGGAGTTTTTTTTATAAAACATCAACTTTATTGTCATTACACATGTACAAGTACAAGGCAACGAAATGCAATTTAGGTCTAACTGGGAGTGCAATAGCAGCAAGTGCAGGATATAGGTATAAGGTTATAAAGTGCAATTATAGAAAACCTATGGTGATATTTACAGATGGATGTACTATGAACATTATATACGGGTTGTGTTAACTATGAAAAGAGATTTACAATAGATGAATATATGTACAGGTTGCTATTAATAATCAGAGGTATGCAGATAGACATGAACATAATTACAAATGTATATGTACACTGGTTATGTACAATTCAAGATGAATTAGTGCGATGAATATGTGCAATTTTAATTGTGCAAATATTAAATAATGTTTTTATGGGTGAGTGTAACTGTAGTTATGAGGAGAGTGTAGGGGTGTATGAGGGGGGCAAAAGAGTCAAAAGGAAGACAGCTCCTATCCATTATGTCTGGGCTCAAAATGACCCAAACACAAAATGTCTAGCATTCATTTAAAATGTAATACAGTTTAAAAATAGTAGGTAGCACGATCACCTCACAGCAAGAAGGTCGCTGGTTCAAGCCTCGGCTGGGTCAGTTGGCATTTCTGTGTGGAGTTTGCATGTTCTCCCCGTGTACACGTGGATTTCTTCCGGGTGCTCCGGTTTCCCCCACAGTCCAAAGACATACGGTATAGGTGAATTGAATAAGCTAAATTGGCCGTAGTGTATGTGTGTGAAAGAATGAGGTGTTTCCCAGTGTTGGAAGGGCATCCGCTGCATAAAACATGTGCTGGATCAGTTGGTGGTTCATTCTGCTATGACGACCCCTAATATTAATAAAGGGACTAAGCTGAAAAGAAAATGAATAAATTAATATTTGATTTATTTTTATTTTGGAAGCTATAAGAACAAATTTAGATTTGGGGGGGAATTTGTATTGCATTTCTTCCCCAGAACATTATGAAAGTTAAAGGACATTTAAGTAGAATGATCTATTTTTCCTCCATTTAATTTCTTTTTTAATTAATTCACTAATTAATTAATTAATTTTGTGATTTTATTCCACAGCTTAGTGGTTGAAATAGAAGAGATATTGACAGACACTTTTGTTATGAATTAAGAAATGGCTGAAACTCAAAATACAAAATAAATGGCTTTAGAAAAAAAAACTTTTTTATGACTTATATATTCTGTAGAGAGAATATTCTGTTTGTTCACACTGTTGTAACTTAAAAGGCATTAACTGGTATTTGTACTGTTCGAATATCACGGCAGCACATGTATACTTAAAATGATGTGGCAATATTTAAAAAAAAAAAAAACATGACGTTTCATTTTAACATTCATTACTGACTGCATTTAAGCTGGAATATTCCTTTGAGAAACCCTCTGTGCATTTAAACCATTTGCATAGATTGATCAATGCATCTTTAAAGCATGTCCAGCACAGTACCCCACAACAGCCTCATTACACACAAGTTGTTTATGTGCCTTTGTGTTGCAGTGTCTCACCCTAGAAAGACTTGACACCGTTTAAGAGCCATGATGGATAGTGTACTGTAAATTATCCCAGAGGCTGCGGAGCCTATTTGCTCAAAATGGCCACCTCTACACCATAGCGATTGATAGAAAAGCTGTAACTGCAGTGAAGATGTAGCTGTGGCCATATGTGAAATCCATTACAAGCAGAAAATTATCCAATAAAAATAGAGCGAGTGAAACATATTTATGTATACAGCGTGTGACCCACACCACTTTTAAATGATTACCGTGGGCTTCTCTGGAGTAAACTGAGGGAGAGAGAAATAAACAGACAGTGTTTATTAGCTGGCATCAAACTAGCCGCTTTTTACAGCAAGCCGCAAATGCAGCTCTGACATCAGTGCAAGCATGCTAATTGAACATTCTCAGCTTTTTTAGGTGACCTGCTTCTTCATTAAATCAACTCTGGGAACCATGGGATGAAGAATCGTGGTATATTTTAGTACTAGGCACAGCCCTAGATAGCCTGCATGATCATGTTGAGCTCTGATTCAATGAAAATGATTCACTGCACTATTGTCCTGCCCAAATATCTTCCAAAGAGCACGAATGCTGACTTGTGATTGCGTAAACATCCATTTTCTTCCGAGGTTTGCCCCAAACCTACATGACTAATAAAACAGGAATGCAGAAGTAGAACAGTCTATTTTTATTGAAACCAAGTCATGTTTTCTCAGTAGCTGACAAGTGCTGCTGGCACACATGACTATACTTCAAGCCCCAAAGGGACAAACACACATCACACTCAAAGCAAAGTTACGGCACAAACTGCATCCTAATTCTTTTTGACAACCTGCAACATTTGCAGGGTGATCCCGTTCTTATTTCAGGAAGCTTCATGTTGAATTGCTGCCAATATGGAATGGGAATAATGGGAATGAGACTGAAACAACAGTAGCTGTTAAATTTGAGACCAAACTTTCATTCTTGAGTCACAGAACGTAACAGACTGAGAGAAAGGCACTAATAGAAATCACAATGAGGTTTTCTTTTTTTGCTCTTCATTTGGAGTAAAAAGAAGTTCAAAATGCCTGAGCAGTGAAATGATGTTAACAAACATCCAGAGACCATCTACACTGAGTGACGTTGATGAATATGCAAATATGAGCTGTGTTTTTTGCTCTCAAGTTCAAAATAAACATTCCAAAATATATAGTTGTGAGAAAACTGTTCACCCCAAACTAAAAATCCTTTACTTGATCAAAACCTATTTGACTTTCTCTTTTTTTTTTGTTGAACACTAAGATATTTTGAAGAATAATAAAGTGGGTCATTCCAAATTTAGCAAAAATTGGCAAATTTGGTCAAAATAAGAAAGTTTTAAGTTTCAAAACTGCTCTAGTTTCCATAGTGCAACGATCTCTTCTGTCAAAGGATCGAGGAAATTTTAATTAAAGCAGTTTTACTGTATTAAACTTTAAAAAAAGGTGCCAATGTTACTTTCAATTAAATTTGCACTTTAATTTGTACTACAAAAAAGCTTTTCTGTGTTTTTACTCAGAAAGATCTGACCTCAACATACTTAACTAGTCAGTCCCTCCAGGATTTTGCAGGTGCATATCCATATATACTTATTTGTGGCCTAAAATGACGGCTAATTTAGTGATGACTTTACTTAAAATTTTGACTTGCAAAATCCTGGATGGTCTGACTTTCCACTTCAAAGAAGCTTCAGATACACACCCACCTATTACATAGTTTCTACAGGCCAATGATTTAAAGGTTTTTACCAGCTGAATAACCTTTCCAGAAACTTTGCTAAGGTAAAGTGTTTTGAATTCCAGAATCAAACTGGCCTGATTTTGTTTGAAAAAAGACTTCACTTGAGTTATATTGGGGTTTACTGGAGTATATATTTAGTGACATCCCTTATTCTTATGAGTTCTTTCAAGTTGGCTAGTTGTGAAGTCAGCCAAGAAGTGTTGTATTAGAGAGTGTGACAGAAATAGTTGTGGTGATGTTTAAAGACAAGTGCTGAAAGAGCTGTGACCATTCAGGTGAACGTGACTGCTACTCAGACCCAGATCAATCATGTGCTGCTGAAGGACTTAAGGAGACGTGCCAGCAACTGCAGCCCACAGGATTAGTCAGGTTGCTTGATCCCTGAGACAAGTCACACTCACCGTTCTCTTGAGGGTCCGGAAGGACGAGATTCGAGGTTTGACTGTCTTATTGATTTCCTTCAAACAGTACGACAGGGGGTCCCGGCCAAACTTGGGGGAAGGGGGTCCATTAGCAGGTGAGGGGATTGGGGGTGTGGAGTAAGGACTGAGCGAGGATGAGGGGAGCTGGGACAGACACCAGGCACAAACCCGAGGAACACAGGTAGAGGATGGTGGGATAGAGAGGGAAGGGTAAAAACAAACAAAAAACAAACACATATGACAAGGAAACAGAAGGAGACACCATCAAACACCTCTAAGCAACATCAACACAGCAACGAGGACAACACTGGACCCACCTCAGCAAGAGCCAAGAGAAGCAAGACCCACAACAACCAGCAATGCAGTCAGCCAGATGAAGAAGCAAACAATAGGCCTCGTTCATGAAACAAGGAATTTGTGTGTGTGTAAATTGTTTGTAAAATCAATTAAAAGAAAATGTATGAAAGTGTTCAAACTTTTACAATTATTAGCTGCTACCAAACAAGTTAATGGTGCATCAACCTCCAAAAGTTTTGTTTTTGTTTAGGGAAACCAGTAAAATTGCATTTTGACAACACTATACAGCATGTAGACTAAGCATATAACTTTTTAGGTTGTTGTCATCCTAAAGTTTTTCACACTCATAAATGCTTACATTGATGTCATAGTAATCAATTATAGTGGTAATAGATAATCTAGTATTTTTGATCATATCATATGTGCACTTCTGGTCATATGTTATGATCTGGACTTGTATGTAAAAAAAAAAAGTAAAATGTAAAAAAAAAAAAAATAATAATTAACAGTGATCTTATAGTCAGATTGCTAGCAGTCAGACTCCATTCCCATTTGACCGATTAATGGCACAGCAAATATGCAAATATTATGTTAACTTAGTGTTTAGGTAAGAATAGTACGACACCTCAGTTCATTAATAGACACACTCAGAAATAAAAGTACAAGAACTGTCTGGGGCTGCAGTAGGTATATTTTTTTAAAGTACAAATCTGTACCTAAAGGGTCTATATTGGTACCTCAAAGGTACATATTATCACCTAAAATATACAAAATTGTACTTCTTGAAATTCTTAGGAACTAACACATACCAATTTTGACCCTTTGGGAACAAATGTGTACCTTGAAATGATGCCACCCCAGTGACAGTTCTTGTAAGTTTATTTCTGAAAGGGCAGGAATAACTCCTGGGTTAATTATGAACAATGTGAAACGTAAACCAAGATAGAAACCCAGAATTTTATATTTAGCAATGGTTTAGAATGATCCGGGTTTACAGTTTCAAGCTTTTGTAAGTTTTATCATGTTTAACAAGTTTATCCACATTTCTAGGTAGTCTTTAAGCTACTAAGGTGGTTTGACTTGCTGTGCCACAGTGGAGGGGCTTGATGGAGTGACTTTAACTTGAGCTCTGATAAAAGCCCAGAATCAGAACAATACTAAAAATAATTATGGATTGAGAGATGTTGGTAGAGTTAAAGTGAAGGAAAAGCCAAAAGAGCTTAGCAAGGTGAGTAATTAATGGTAACAATTAAATGTCATTAATAAACAAAAATAAACTGTCACATATTTTTCATTTGACTATGCATTAACATTAACATATTATGAGCTTTAGTATAAACTCTCTTTAAGTGATTAATCTAGGCATATGGCTAATTAGTCTCTTTTATACATTATACTGCAGCCAAACCTAAAAAGGGAATCCAAAGGTTGCCCACACCACTCCTGTACATGTAATTAACATGGTTTTAATACATGGGCAGGCACTACACTAATTGTGAATGAGCAAGCATGCACACAGTATCTAGGAATGTGAAATCTGGAATTCATTTTCATACACACTTTTAACAACCAGATCCACAAACGTAAACCTTTATGCGATAATTACTTACATTATTCATTGTTTCATGAAAGAGGCCCAATGGCTCTGCTAGAAAACAATTAAGTCTTGGCTTTCTTTGTTCAATGGAGAATGTGGCCTTCAAGTGATGTCTGAATGATGAACATACAGTACATAAAATGCAGTACAAAAACATTTGGAATTTTTTTTTTTAACTGATATCAGATACACCAATATGGCAAGGTTATTAATCATAATTCTGTAATCCATACAAACTTTGTGTAGTATTGATGGAAATCAAAAATCTGAAAAAAGGAGTGACTTCATATTATTATCTAAACTGTCTAGTCTAATGCAAATCTATTGTTCTACGTTTTGTCTTGAAAGTGTTAAAAACATTCCAGACTTTGTTAAAAAATATAGCTATTGTTTCCAACTAAATTCACTTGAATGCACATAACATTGAATTCACAACAGCCAAGCTCGTAAGAGGAAACTTCCCAGGAGAATTTAACTCTTATGCTGCCTAAAGCACAATATAAATAATCTCCAAAACAGCTGCTATGCTTCCCCCCCCCCTATAATGAATCTAATGATCCGAGACATTTGTTGCTCAATCAACCTTCCGATTTTTGTTAGACTACATAGAAACAAAAAGGCTTGAGCATGAAAGAAGCCCTTAAAAATTAAATCGGCTATTTCTTTCTATTCTGTTTCATAAATATAGATAAATATGATGATGCTTTTCATCAGGACCAAAGAAAGACATCTAAAAAAAAAAAAAAAACTGTTTGGATTACCTTTTTATAGTGGAACTGCCTCTGGCATAAAAAAGTTATAAGAATCTAAGTGGGCAACTCATCAACTGGAATAAGTCAAATAACTCTGATACATTCAAAAAGGTTGTAAATCCTAAAATTGTTTCAAACAATCTGCCACAATTTCTGTGGCTAACTGAATGACAGCTTGGTGCTGAAAATAATATTTCCCTTCAATCTGGATTTAGCTTCTAAACACTAACACTGTGACTGTCCCGGGCAAAAGGAAAACATGCACAGCGAGCAAAAACGAGAAGCAAAAAGGAATGAATCAAGATGTTTGATCTAAACTACTAGCCAAGCAGATTTGTGGGGCAACATTTATAACATTAAACAGGGGAAGACTGGACAGTGAAGCTGGCAGAGAAAATGCTGAAGGTCACTGGAAGAAAGCAAGGTGTTGAAGAAGCAGGAATTATGATTATTGGAGAAGCAGGGAAATGAAATGATGTTATTAATATAAAGGTGGAGTGTTCCTAGAAAACACTTCAGACCTATAGGTCTCTAGGATAGAGAAAGACCCATTGAATCATGACATGACTGGAGAGAAGGCAATGTTTAGTAATGTTTTGCCTCCAACCCTCATTTTAAGAGGATTTTTCTCCTTAACAACTTAACCAGATGCAACAGAGCATCTTTCCTGATGGCACACACTGCACAAAGGTGTCATTGTGATAGGACTGACAGCATATAATAGCAGTAGTGTGTGTGTGTTAAGGCCCATGGCAGAAGAAGCAGTGTCCCACAGAAAAGCACAGACACAGCAGAATGAACACAGAGTCACACGCTGAGCTAAACAACTGAGACGGGCTTTTCAATCCCCACTCACAGCCAGCCTAAGAGCCATGCAAAGGGTGCATACTGGAAAACCGCAAGGATCTGTGTTGGGTACGCCAGAAAGTTTGAGAGTTTAGGTGAGGAAGGATGAAGGTGGATTTCAACATCATGCATCTTTCAGCTGTGGCAAGGAGACGAAGGGTGCAAGAGACCACAGCTTTGGGTCTAATACCTTTTCTAGGCTGACTTTCTCGAGCGTAAAAGACACTGTGTCTTAGCCACAAATCAACTCAAGCCAACCGTTTGTTACTTTACTACTATGACTGCCCCCTGTCATCTTTTGAGCCAGGAGTGTCCAATCCTTCTCCCAGAAGGTCTGTAGAGATTAGCTTTAACCTTACTTAAACTTGAACCAATTATTCAAGAGCTTCAGGATTACTAGAACCTTTTCCAGACAAGTATGAAGCAAACCTTGGAATGATGGTCCTTCTGGAGCAGGATTGAATACCTGTTGAGAAACACAGACCGTAGATCCCTGCTGGAAACTCCTGTGAAAAATCGGATTCTGAAGTTTGATTCTAGCTGCTAAAACAGCAAAACTAGAAAATAGCAGTCAGGTTTGTTGGAGCTAAAATCTCTAAGATTATGGCCCACTGAGAGTAGGATTGGACACCCCTGGTTTAGAAGGTTATTCAGATTGACTATTAGTATGTAGGACATATGTTTACCTTGTTACATTGTTAGGTCAACATGGACAATCTTGTGTGATCTGTTTTACCAACCTTTCACCACCTTTGACTGTTCAATGTCACCTTTGGTCCAATTATTGCCAGACTTCACTAAGCGGTACAGTTCGGTACAGTACAGCAAGCATTCATTTCTGCTTCCATTGTCAAAGGTACCAAAAGAGTAAACTGTAACATTACCCCCTTTTTGGCACCCTTTCCAAGGGGTACATAGCACAACAATACAAAAAAAGCACCATTTTTAAATTCACTACCAAAAAAACTAATTCACAATAATAAAATGACAGCGTTTGTTGTCTTCTTGTGACAAACAGCCACATGCCATGAAGCAAAAAGGTGATCTGCTGTATGTGCTCCATTGTTATTTACAAGGCTGTTCATATGCAGTGAAAGTGCGACTCTTGCCATTTGCTCTTTCGATGTGCACCTTTGCTGCACGTCTACATGTGAAATAATGAATGCGAGTTTGCCAAAGACTCAATAAGTAAACAGCCCAAATGGGCTTTTTTTTCCTCAAATGAGATCAATTTTGTCACAACTTTCTGTCTTACACCATGCCTGCCATAAGGGTACTGCTGGAATTGGAAACACAAGCCTGAACAGGGTGACCAGTACTAAATCATAATGTACTGTATTGTGCTGAACCGTACCGCTCAGTGGAAATGAGGCATTTAGATCAGGGATGTAAAATTTCAACTTTATTATAGCACAGTTTACCTCCAACCTAAATCAATAACATGTGATGTCACTAGTTAATAAGGCTTTTCAGTAATACTACAAAACTTCCAGTCAGGTGTAGGAGCTAAATTCCTCTAAAATGATGGCTTCCCAGCAGCAGGATTGGACACCCCTGGTTTAGATCACTGATAATTCTTAGGTGCTGGGCTCAAAGATCACCTGGTTCGAGCTTTTAGACTAGGTTAGACAACATGGTGTGATCTGCTTGAGTTGTTTAAGGGGCCGTTCACAAATCGCTTCTTTTGCGCAAGTGCATTATTTCAAATGAAGCATGGTTGATAGTTGCTTAGCAACGACAGTGCAAGCTCCGAAGAGCATTGAAATTGGTGAAGAAAGTGACGCACATCACTATTTCCACGCAGCAATATGTGAAGGGCCACTAACAATGCTTTGGCCACCTGTGACTGGAATTTCCAGCAGGGCAAAACTCCCATCTTCATAAATTCTGAACTCTGCCTTCATAAAGCAATGAATCCTACCTTGCTCTTTTTATTGAACAACCGGAATGTTTTATTCTTGTTCTTGCTCAACAGCTCTAAGGGTCCTTTCGGAGTGCCCAGACTGCTGTCTGATGAGGCCCGGTTGATGCCCTGACTGTAGTCCTCAAACTCCAGATCTCCCGGTCTCTCAAAGCCAGACTTATGTTGCTCTATAAGAGTCACCGAGTCCTGAAAAACATAAAAGAAAAAAAAAAAAACATTGTTAGATATTCCGTGAGTTCAAATACTCTCTGAAAGCCTTGGGTGTCAATCCTGCTCCAGGAGGCCCACTGTCCCGCTGAGATTAGCTCCAATCTGGCCAAGCCCATTTGCCAGGTAGTAATCCTAGTAATTCTCAAGACCTTTATTAGTTGGTTCAGGTCTGTTTAATTAGGACTGGAGCTGAACTCTGCAGGTTAGTGACCTACCAGGAAAAGGATTGGACACCATTGGTTTAACAAAAGCCAAAAATGGAACCTTTTTTTAAAAGAAAAACACAACTGGAGACTCACATTCCTCGCATTTATATTCGTGCCAGCTCTGTTCATGCCCTCTAAGCATTTCCCAATGATAGGCATGACGTGACGCTCTGTATCGGCAAACAGGATGTAGCCCTGTGCCATCTTTTTTATACGCCGTTCATCCATGTCCTGCAACTTCTGTCATGAACAAACACACATGTTGGTTATAGTATGCATTCTGCAAGATGATTCCCACAGTAATCCGATAGGAGAAGATGTGTCTTAACATGTTAGGACTGAAGCGAGATGTTCTTACATTGAAAATCTGGGGCATGTCCGTGAAGTAGAACTGACTCTGTTCTTTGTTGTACTTCTGAAGTTGTGCAGCATAGTCGTTTTTACACTCCTCTGCTATGTGTGTTCGCATATGCGCCTGCTGTTTGGCCTGTGGTTCCATGCAGGCATAAGGGAAAGTTGAAATAAGACACCCGTACATAAAGAGGAACAAGGAAGCAACAATGGCATTTGGATATGATGGAAATGAGATGGCAGGTGTGCGTGACACCTGTGAAACCTTTTGGCGAAACCTAAATACCTTTTCCACATCGGCTTTAGTGGCATTGAGATCCTGATCTGTTTTGTCTGCATACTGAGCAGCCTTTTCTGCTTCTCTCCACTCTCTCTCAAATCGCTTTTTACTCTGCAAGTATAATAACATCCAGCGCATAAATCAAAGAAATACTCCTGTTGGTTATTTACACAATGCTCACATTTGCAGCCATTAAGGGGATCATTTACCCACAAATTAAGATTGCCATTGTTTACTTTCATGTTGTTCCGAATCCATCATTCTAATTATCATTGTTCTGCAGACAAATAAATAACTAAAGGCTATTACACATAGATGAAACATGGCATTTTAGCATCACTGAATTCAAACATGCCATGCTTTTACATGCACCATATTTTAATATATATTTAAAGACCCCATAAGGGTGCTTGTGTGCATTTTTTCTTGAAGGAGAGGTTTGTGTGAACGTGACGTTAAACCAAACTTCATTTCTTCCAATGATATGAAAATGTACATGTTTAACTCATTATTCCCTATATGGTGCACCATTCATCAGATGCTAGACCCTAAACTGGAAATTATGGCATCTTTTACCTCTACTTGTTCAAAATAACTTCTTTTGTGTTCAGAAGAAGATGGCATTTGGTCATTTGCACAGAAATTAGAAAGTTGATTATTATTAAAGAGCTGATTATTATTGGTAACCAATAAAAAAAAAAATAATAATAATAATAATTGTAAATTGTATTAAAATAATCATTATTAAAGCTGCAAGCAGCGATGAAAGGGACCTCGCACCCGGGCTCACCGCCGCCCGGTGGCCTCAGTATGACAGAGAACAGCGGGCAATAATAATTTAAGCCGATATATATTAAAAACCCGAGAAAAATCACCGATTTATGCCAAACTTCCTTCTGTCAGCAGGTGGCGCTATGACTGAGACTCAATATTGGCACGTAGATGTCTTCAGGAGAGGAATCTCATTGAACCTGTGCATTTTCAGGCAGATCAGATATTGTTTGGTTGAGTTATAAGTGCTTCCCCCTCCATGGCGAAGCATCGTACTTTCTCAGTCCGCCACGGACACGCCCCTCGCCGAAAACTCTAGATCCTCACAATTTAACATCACAAAGGCCTTTGGACTAAAGTATTAAAACATGGATTTGATTAGATGAAATTTGTAGGAGGAGTTTGTTACACTGTAAAACATGTCACTTCCTGTTGCCAGCAGGTGGCGCTATATCTATATCTGGTTATTGGCATGTAAACGTGTTCAGGTCAGGACTGTTATCAAACATATGGATTTTGAGTCAGATCAGACATTGTATGCCTGAGTTATAACAACTTCCTGTTTCGTGGCGAAGCGTCAAAGTTTGAGAGGCCGCCACGGACACGCCCTTCGACGAAAACTCTAGATCTTCGCAATTTAACATCGCCAAGGCCTTTAGTTGACAATACCCAATTTTGGTGTTGATCGGATGAATTCCCTAGGAGGAGTTCGTTCAAATACCACGCCTGGAAACGGCAAAAACTGCACTTTTTCGCCAGAGGAAGTTAAAAATATCCGACTTCCTGTTGGGTTTGACATTTTGCTCCAAGAGACTTTTTGGTAGGTTTTGGCATGTTTGATGTGTGTGCCAATTTTCGTACGTGTGCGTGAAACGTAGCTCGGGGGCTAGTCCGTCAAATGTGTATAGGTGGCGCTGTCGAGTCATTTTGTCACACCCACTTCCGAAACCTATAATGAACGTAAATTTTCGCCACTTCTGGGGCGTGTGCAAAGTTTGGTGAGTTTTCGAGCATGTTTAGACCCTCAAAATCGCGATTCATTCCGGAGAAGAAGAAGAAGAAGAAGAAGAAGAAGAAGAAGAAGAAGAAGAAGAAGAAGAATAATAATAATAATAATAATAAACAGCGGAATTCCAATAGGGCCTACGCACCGTAGGTGCTCGGTCCCTAATAAACAGCGGAATTCCAATAGGGCCTACGCACCGTAGGTGCTCGGTCCCTAATTAATGCATTCATCTATTAAACTGTGCCATTGTATTGAATGACATATTATAATCTTATTAAATGCCCCACAATTCAAATAGAATTGATAAGAGGAACAGATCTAAATTTACATTTCCACCATATACCTATGAAAGGTATATGGTGGAAATACAAATTTCGATTGGTTCCCCATACAAAACGTTACTGTAAGGCTTCAGATAGCAAAAATACAGCATCTTTTTGGAGCTTGGCATCTATAAGCATTTATATTAATTCAATGGAATAGATAGTCAAGAATGTTTTTTTTCTAACATCTCCTTTTGTGTTCCAGAGAAGTAAAACTAAAGACAGTATGAAACAAGTTTCACAACACACACATGTTCTGTGGCATGTGTGTGAAATAAACTAAATATTTCCCCTACAAAACAATGCAGGACTTTTTTTAATGTATTTAAATAGCCATGAGGGCAGCGAAACATGTCAATCTAAAATGTTACTGGTTAAGTGGATAGTAAGATCCATAAGACTTCAGTTTAACCACTGAACACGGAAGACATATAAATGAAATTTGAGAAGCTTCTGGACTGCTATTGACAGCCTAAACAACTTTTACTTCAACAACTGCAAGATCAACTATTTCTTCACTTGCAACACGTTCAGAAGACTACCACGATGCATGTGGTTTCGTACGAAACAACTTATACCTGAAGATATGTACTGTTTGAGGGATGCTAATGTAATATTGTTCTGGATCAAACAAGCAATGGCATACAAGTTCATGCTACATGTCTTCAGACATGATTGTAAATATCATGTAGTGTCCCTCTTCCCACACTAAAAGTCATATTTTAAGAATATCTGCTCTTGTAAAAAAATGTTTAATTATTGAATAAATATGTTATTTCTCATTGCTTCATATAATAAATGCTTAACCACTAGAATAACACGGAGTACTTCAACAACGTTTTCATTACTTTTAGTGCTAGTCAATGGAGGAGAAGAAAGATTCTCAGTAATCTCAAATTTCATTACAAATATCTTCAATTGTGTTGAAAGTCTTACAGGTTTGGAACATTTTGTTTTCAAATTGATGAATTGGCGAATTATTGTTCTTGTTTTAAATAAAACCCCATTTAAAACTTTAACTTTAGGATCTAAACTATATTTAGTTTTAACTTGATATCATATCCCTGGTTTCAACAGCTCACTTGAGACCAGATCACAGAAAATACGTGTTAACACCAGGTGAAAACAGGGTCTACGAGTATCTGTGTCTCCGTTTATACTCCTGACCCTCACCTGACCAACCACAATGGCCACTGAAACGATTAGTAAACAATCACTTTGAATGCCCCACTCTGAGCAGAGACAATACAGACAAAAGAGCACACAGTCAGCACTTACGCCACAAAGACACTTAACACACAGGGATGTAAACCCATCTGATCTGGCTGTTCAAAGGCACAACAGAGTCTCCTTCACAACCATCACAGACAAAAACTTACGTTGTCGAGCTGCTTGTACGTGGCCTCCAGAGACTGCTGGGATTTCTTGGCTTCTGACAGATGCTGCACATTATAGAAAGAGAGAGATTGGAAACATGGTCAGTGTGTTTTGGGTTTTCCTACAGAGCAAAGCCAACTGGGATGAAAACATCTATATATGTTTACAGATAGGGCATTTTCTTTTCTATAATAGTACACCTCTCTCAGACGTAAAAAGCCATTTGACTATTCTTCGCTCTGGTCATTCGCTATTAGACCTTATTTAACAATAAAACAAGTGCATATCTATTTGGAAAACTTGGTTTTTGAATTTCTATATTGTGATCACACTTTATATTTGTATGACTTAAGGTTGACTAATACTTCGTCTCATACAGTTCGCCGCAGCCTGACGTGCACCTCTCAAAAAAATGTAACTACACGTCGTGCTGTCATTGATAAGCTTAGTAGCGGTGATGAGTGTGGGTGAGGCTAAAAGCCGTCAAAGCAGAGCGAACCCGGTGGCCAGAGAGTTTAACAAGTGTCGAGTCCAGTAGAGTAGCTCCAGATGGATGCATTTGTTTTGCGTTTCCATTATGATTAAAGTTGTTGCACATCCGCTGGTTCCTGCCTCTTTCTTCCTTGATTGAGTTTGAGGTACTTGTACAGTAAGTTAGCATTTCACACATTTCCGGTGTAAACAAAACACCTGCGAAGAAACTCAACATATTGAACATATTGAGTTTACTCGCTTCATTCGTGCATCAAATTTGCTTGATTCACACATTAAATTCACTTCACAACAGATGCGGATTTGCGTTATGGGAGGGGTGTCTGTCTGCCTGAAGACTCCAGTTTCTGTGTTAGCAGGAAGATTTCCCCTCAGGACACCAGCTAGAGGCACTAGGTCATAATCAGCAAGCTTGGTTTACGTGGCGCAAATGTCCACCAAAGTTCACACAAATCACTTGTTAAGCACGTCAAATGCCCGAAAAGATCAATTCAATTGTGTCATTCGCACTGCCTAATTTTTGCGAATATCGCCGCAGGGTATCTGTCTAATTGTGTCTTTGCATTGACTTAACGTGTAAATCTCTCGCACTTAACACTTCATCCCCGTCTGGCATGAACACACCATAATACTGAAGGGTTTTATTCTGCGAAAACAATGGCCTTATCCTGCTTATTCCATGGCTATTTAGCACATAAAATAAACAATTAAACACAAAACATACATCAGAAATGTAAAAATGTATTAAATCTTACTTAAACGTAACGTAGAACTGACAGAAACAAAAATGGCTAAATGCAGCATACACTAACCTGCTTATTATTCAGCTACAAGATGGCGCCAAACAGTTGAGACTAGCGGCATGAAAGATAAATGTATTCACTAATTTTTTTGTAGTACCCAGATGAGCCTGTGTAATTAGTTTGCTATCTGGGAATAACCTTGAAACTTGGTAGTTGACCAATAAGAAGCAAGTATTCCAGAGAGCGGTATAATAACAAAAATTACCATGTGCACTTTAATATTTCTATGCAGATATCATAACAGATGTCAGTAGACCAGTTCGGTTTTGAAATGAGCGCTTCATTCATATATCAGTAGTACAGTAGTTTCTTCGGGCTGTGAAAATACAAAAGAGGAAATGGAGTGCTGAGCTGAAAAGGGGCATGGCTACACTAGAACAGGAAGATGTGGTTGACAGATTTTATAGAAAGAGAATGGCATGTGCCAAAATCTAGAAATCAATCTGTAGGAATGTCTCTTTTTTTGGCACAAACGCCAACATATGTGAAACAGACAAACAGAAGATGTAAAGTAAAAGCCTATGACATTTTAAAGACTTGGTTAACTAGAGGAAATAACAGATGGTGTGCATGGTACAGTTATAAAAGTCATATACTATTATATTTCCTCACATTCTTTTAATGTTACTCACAAATGAATTGTTTAGGGATACATAGAGATATTCGCTTCATTCACGCATCAAAATTGCTTAATTCACACATCAAATTCACTTCACAACAGATGCGGATTTGCGTTATGGGAGGGGTGTCTGTCTGCCTGATGACTACCACATGAAACATACAGTGTTTTTCAACCATGCTATACCGAAGTACTTAATTTATCTGCTGTGGTAATTCTATGGTTATGTATGGTAATGCAACAACTATAGTAATATAAACAAATGACCCAGTACTGTGGTTATCCACAACTATAGGGTATATTACACTACCATACACCACACTACACTACAGTTTACTGTAGTAAACTAAAATGTACTACAGTATTTATTAGTTTATCAGTTCACTATAGCTAATACTACAGTTTGCTTATATTATACACTTTACTAGAGTATGGTTCAAAAACACTATAGTGTTTACTATAAATTACTACAGTATTTTTTCTTGTGGGTACTGCACAAAAGTCTTAGGCCATCATCAGTTTTGGCGGCCTAAGAATTTTGCACAGTACTGTATATATATTTATTTATATGTTTTTATTTTTTTGTATATAATTTTCAGTCTCTTCTGCATGTGTTTAGAGGCTTAAATGAATACAAAAGTTTTAAAAATAACATATTTGTCAAAACAAAATAACTTCAGTCGTTCATAGTCATTGTCTTGTTTTCAGTCATTCACAGGGTTTTAAATTCTAACTGTTTAGTTTTTAGCCTGAATTAGATTTATTTATATCAGAAAAATATCAATGACTTGTTTATTTTAGTATGATCGTAGCTTTCTGTAGCATTTCTATCACAAAAATTGTCATTACTGCATGGCTCAATGACAATATTGCGCATACTGTAATAAAGAAAAGTTTTACTCATCTAGAAATAAACCCAAGCATTAATCTTCAATGTATGGCTATAGCAGAAACACACTGGGTTGACTTTGATAAAGAGTTAGGGATCTAAACAAATGATTAACCTAAAGTATGAGCAACGGAAATAGCAATGTTTGCCTCAGGATGTGCTAGCAATAAAACAGAGTCCAATAAATTCCAAGTGACAAACAAGTGGAGACAGTTGAGGTTATACAGCAAACCTCCGCTGTTCTTTATGAAGATCACGAAAGCATTCCTCTAACAGTGCGGCACCAATCAAAAAAAAAATAATAGACTTCTACCCCGACAAGTACAGAGCGTGACATGTTTTCTACCGCCTCTCCTTCATACCCACAATCCCCCTCTCTACGTCCTTCCCTGGCCCTCTGTCCCACAGCTTGCTTTATTTTAAGCCTGGCCCAGTTTCTCTGTCTGCCTTTATCGTTCTCTCTCACCATCTTGCGCTCCTGTTTGAGCTCCTGCAGGTACTTGGTGAGCTCGATGCAGATATTTATCATCATGTTCTCTGCGATCAGCTCCCTCTGACCCGCGTAGTCGTTCATCTCGTTCAGGATATCCAGAAAGGCCTGGTGATTGGAGAATCTAAAGGAAAGCGATACGATGTTTTAGTAATGCGTGATGACTGCAGAGCTTCACCAATAAGGAACCAGCTTGACCAAAAAAAGATTGATTACAACTTCTACTCAAGTTGTATGCATCAGCCAAAATATCCTTACAGAACTACAAAAATGTATAGTCATTAAAGAGATTTAGAGAGTAACATTTATAGGCTATAATAAAGTCTAATATAGTCATTTTACTTAACGGAGTAAAACTAAAACTGTGATTAAATATAAATAAATATTTTGTGTTAATATAGTAAAATTTTATTTCAATCTATCATTGTACAAAATATATAAGGTGTAATATGCAAATAATAAGTATTAACCTATTAGACTTAAACACCTTTAAATTCATAACCAATAATTTATTCAAATCAGTCCAAATGTTTACTTTTCAAACTAAACAAATTGTTTTAACTTGCATGAACATTCTCTTTCAGATTAAAGAGTGTTACATATTTATTGGTTTGTCAACAAGCATACATATTCAGGCGCATAAACAAAATTCAGTCCCAAAAGTGTGTGAGATGTTACAATATTTTGCAAAAAGTTGACACCAATACCTTTTACCTGACATATTTTGACACAGGAATTAGCTACATACCCAGATATTGCATGACCATGACCCCAACACAAAAAGTAAGACACATGGGTTTTCTTAAATAGTTAGATCTCTTAAAAATAAACATAAAATCTGAAAATAGCAGTTTTGTGAATTTTAAGGGTCTTTGAGGATGAGGATTTTTCTGCTCTTATTAAAGGTGCCATAGAGTACATTGATTCGGTATGTTAAATTGTTCTCTGGTAAACACACAGGTTTTGTGGCTTGGGTAAGTTAAAAATTACCCCTAGAATGAAAAGCACCGTTTTGACCATATTTGGAATGCTTATGAATATTAATGAGCTCTGCACTGAGCCTCTACAGCTCAAATCGGTACCTGCTCACCTACCCACACACACAGCATGATGTACTTTGAAATACACACGTGCAAGATGATCATATGTCATGTAAAAAAATAATATTTGAACAAACGGAGTAGATTTTCATATATGAATTTTAATAATATTTAATAATATTGGTAATAATATTAAATATGGAGGTTCATTCCGTTGTGGCGAAACCCACGCCAACATGGGGAGAACATGCAAACTCCACACAGAAATGCCAACTGACCCAGCCGAGGCTCGAACCAGCGACCTTGATGCTGTGAGGCGATCGTGCTACCCACTGCGCCACCGTGAGGCCCCTAATACTAAGTATATGAAGTTTATTGATGTCACTTTGCTCAAGACAAATCACAGTAAGAGCTGAGTGATGCGACACAAATCGATGTATATAAATGTGCACTGAACACTTATACTCAGTAGTTTACGTGTTCATTGCCTCACTACAAACATACAAATTTCACAATATGCAACTAACAAAAGTTACGTTTTAACAGACTTTATGCCTCTTCGATTGGAGCTGAATACATTTATAATGTCTTTATCCTGTCTTTTGCGATCTGATGAGCTGTGAACTGATAACACATAAACTAATTTACTCTTTTGAATAATGACTTCAAAATAAGAGTCCTACATACATTGTGAGTATAATG
>CAIGQW010000272.1:1554048-1571210 GCA_903798125.1 Danio choprae
AAATGATAAATGGCCTGCTTTTAATAATCCAGTCAATGAATGAAAGCAGTTAACTGTTCCGTTCAAAAACACAGCGCATTACAAACGTTCAGTGTGTAGCGAAAGTAGTGTCATCACCTGTGGCTGATTTAAATAGATCCTGATTTGCATGAGCGAGTTCATTAGTTTAGCTTTCCAGAGGGAGCATTTGTCAAGTCATTTACAGGTGTATGAGCTTGTTTGTTGAGCTCATATGCTTTTTGTTTGGAGTCGGCAACGGCCCCACAGGTACTGGAGCTCAGTCACTGTGGCAACATCACACACAGCTCAGCCTCACACACTCATCTGATTACAGCAACTGGGGATTTGTCAGCTTTCTTCTCGAATATCTCATTGTTCAGGTCGCATGCTTCATTTGTCATCACAATTGTGAGAAGAAAAAAAAAAGCAAATCAATCATACAGCATGTGAAAAATTACCTGCATTCCTGCTCTTCTTTGCTGCCTCGTTTAGGGCTGTATTTCTTGGTTAAATTCCTGGCAACCAGAAAAGAAAAGAAAAAGACAACTACATCATAATGATGTCTTTAGCAAGCACACAAGTTTAAAATAGCAAAAGGTTGAATAACACGCCATGCTGGAGACTGAAAACTGCAGAAGAGCTGCTAGAGCAGGTGGCTGTGAAGCATTTGCATGGGACATTGTGTTTTGAAAATATGATCCTTCCCAAACACACATCAGGGTATTTTGGGTTTGTCAAAGGAAATTTTCTTTGCTAATTTGTCTTCCTGTAACAATTTGCACTAATTAGGCAGAAAGGGAGATTCCAAAGATGAATTATTTGTCCTGACTGAAAACGAAAGTGAAAATGCTGTGTGATATAAATACCACAGGGCACTTCTTTTTTTTATATTGCTCTAGACCTATTAAATCTAATCAAAGTTGAGAATTTAGTTTATGCACAAAACTGGAATATTGGAGAAAACATTGGTGAATAAAGCAGTTATCATCACATGCATAAAATAGTCCCTTTCTAGTTAACTATCACAATATATATTATTAATACAAATGATCATTTCTGCAAGCAGGGAAACCCACAGAGATCTTTATCTTCCATGGTAAATGAGCTGCACCTCAGAGAGGCAGACGACACGCACACACACAGTAACAAACTCAATAAATGTTATCTTATATTTAGCGGCAGTGCCTGATGTTTGGCAACACTTAGAACATCCCATGTATGTAGTTTGCAGAATTATTAAAACAACCTTTGAGATTAACTAAACTAACCAGTGAACCAATCACATAATTTGTTGAGGCTATTAAAACATTTTTGATTACAAGAAATGAAATGAAATGTGAAATGTTTCAAATTACTGCACATTTTGGCATTTCTACCCAGCTTTACTTTTTAAATACCACTTTGTCCTATATAGTTAACATACAGCGTCAGTTCATGTGACTTTGCATCTGCTCATGCATTGTTATGTGAGAGGATGCAGTTTGCTGAGGCTGGGGATTAAAGTAAAATAATGTTCAATTTCTTGCACAGACCATTCGTTTAACTTCAAAAGACCTCATTGTGGGGTCATGGTATTTATTTTGTTTTGTATGTACCGTAGGGAAAATAAGTATTCAACAGGTCCCCATCTTTCTCAGAACGCATATTTCTAAAGGTGCTGTTGACTTGAAATGTTCACCAGATGTTGATAACAACCAAAGAAATCCATATACGCAAAGAAAACAATATTAATTAGTTTACAAATTAAGTTATGTGAAAATAAAATGAAACGGCACAGTGAAAAAGTATTGAACACGTGAAGAAAGGGAGCTGTAGAAAGGCAGTGAAAGTCCAGACAGCAGCTGCAATCTCTCAGCAGTTCTTCAGCAACCCTCTGCCCTTCCTCATTGTAAATGAATATTAGCTGCTTTAGTCCAACATCTACATTAGGAGGATGATGAAGATAAAACTAGGGTGGACATATCAGCAAGACTATGATCTAAAACACTCAAATGCTTTCAGAGAAAGAAAAACAAGCTGTAGAATGGCCCAGCCAATCACCTGACTTGAATCCAATAAAGAATACAAAATAAAGATCGGATTTAATAGATGAGACCCACAGAACCATTAGGATTTTTACACTCAAGTCTGTGAAAAACTTACACCTGAGCAATGCATGGGATTTTATTCTCCATATGAGGGGCGACTTTAGGCTGTCATCACCAAAAAAGCCTTTTATATCAAGTATTAAATACGTTTCAGTAGTTCAACACTTTCTCCTTCTGTCATTTTATTGTTATTACACAACTCATTTTTCAGATTTATTTTGTTTTGTTTTGTTTTGTTTTTATGTTTGTATTGTTTGGGTTTTTACCAAAATCTGGTTCAATTCCATGTCAACAGCTTCTTTAGAAATATTATTCCCAGGAAAAAACATGACGTGCTAAATACTTATTTCCCCCACTGTATATGTTGATTTTTTGTTTTTGATGCTGCAGCCGTCGACTTGCAGCAAGGATGACAATTTCAGCTAAAAATCTTCTTTAAATGTTTTACTGAGAGAATGTCTGAGGGGAAGTAAATCAGCTAAATGTTTTTTTTGGGTGGCAAAAATGAAAACCCTTTTATGTACTCCCCCTCATGTCATTTAACTCTGTATGATGGTCTTTCTTCCATGGATCAGAAGGAGATATTCTGAAGAATAATGATAATCAAACCGTTTCAGTTCCCCTTGCCTACCACTCTACCAAAACTCCCTTTAAAGGGTTAGTTCACCTAAAAGTGAAAATTACCTCATCATTTCCCTTCCCTCATGTGAATTCAGTGTCTTTCTTCTGTTGAACACACAAGAAGATATTTTGAAGAATGCTGTTTAATAGGACCAATCGACTTCCATAGTTGGAAGTCAACGGGTGCCAGCTACCAGCATTTTTCAAAATATCTTATTTTGTGTTCAACAGAAGAAAGACACTCAAATAGGTTTTGAATACACTTTTTAGGTGAACTATCCCAATTTCTATTGAAAAATAGATTAAAGCAAAATAAATTACCCATAAACCATGTAAATCAACTAAATGTCCAGCAATACTTCAGGATTATTAAGGACAGAAATCAGAGTAACTAGAACACTACTATGCCATGTTTTTGTTTCAGCTGACCAATTCATCACAACTGAGTAATCTAAATGAAGGTAAGGTATTACAATGCGTCAAATTAGGAATGTCAACATACTCAAAACCAGAACATTTATTTCCTTCTTTTGCTCATAAGAAAAAGACTCCGAAATGAACGCTAAGCTGTTCTCCACACTTTCACTCTCTCCATCCACATCCCCTTAGTCATATGCTCGTCTGCTCCCACTTCCTCTCAGAGCTGGATGGAGGGAAGACCGAGGTAATGGTTAAAACTGGCAGAGATCAAGGCCTGGTCACAAATGAGTGGCGGAGCAGACTAGGAAATGCTTATCCTCTGGGCCGAGGCCAATGCTAGAGCTCAGAGGTGTCAACAAGTTCAGTTCAGCCACCAAACAAGTCATGAGACCCACATATATTTCACAATCAGCCGCAGCTCTGGATAAACACACACGGGAAGCATGTAGACGCATGTAAACACCAACACAGACTAACCGGATGGCCTAGATATACAAGGAGATCTTACCTTAGCTGCTTGGCATAATTCTGTTCAATATCTGTTCGCTCCTTTACAAACTTCATGTATTTGTCCACCAGGTCCAGGCCAGACTGTGTGTGCTTATCAAGGATGTCATATTGGTCCTGTAAGATAAAATTAAAGCCTCAAATGAATGTCAATCAACTCATTGTAAGTGGTAGACACAGATCTTGATCCATTTGATTCCAGTGGAATTACTGTGGTTACAATTTCTGACTTTTTTTTTTTTTATCATGGACACTTATTAATTTTCCTTGTGGCATATAGTAGAGCTGTGCAATTTTAAGGATTCATTTAAATGTAATGTTTTGAGACAATAATAGTAATATGCCAGTGGCAACAATTAAACCGTAAATAAAACATCAACTCATGTGGAATGCATTTTTGCAATAAAGGGTTAATTCATGCAAAAATGTTAATTCTGTTATTAATTCTGAACAAAGTCATTTTTACTTTATTTTTGCAACACTAAAGTGATCTTGGAGCTTCGCATGATTACAGATGAACCACTGAAATCAATGTTTTGACAATGTTTTAGCTTCCTTTTCTGGATTCTGAACATTTCAGGACACTAGCGGTCTACAGAGCAGTGTTTCCCAACCATGTTCCTGGAGGCACACTAACAGTACATTTTTTTGGATGTCTCCTTTATCTGACCCATTCAATTCAGGTTTTGGATTCTCTTCTAATGTTCTGATGAGTTGATTTAGGTGTGTTTGTTTAGAAAGAGGCTAAAAATGTGTACTGTTGGTGTGCCATTAGGAACTGGGTTGGGGAAGCACTGCTATAGAGGACTAGAGCTCCTGGATTTCATCGGAAATATCTTAATTTGTGTATCGATAATAAGCGAAGGTCTCATTTTTGGGTAAACTAACCCTTTAACAAAAAAGGATAATAAGAGATGATACAAAATAATGGGATGTAGTTTTCACTTTCACGAAATTATGTTTACAAATATTTACAACCATAAACAGATCATTAAAGTGTATGTTTCCTAGAGATCCACCAATATAGAGAATTTGGCCGATATCAAAAATGCTTTAAATTTGGAAGCTGATCGGGTGATAAATGCATTATCTAATTACAAAAATCAAACAGCAAACAAACACAATAGACAACTGATCTAGGTTTAAAGCATTAAAGGGATAGTTCACCTAAAAATTACAATTTACCCATTATTTGCTCACCCTCAAGTGCTTCCAAACCTTTATGAGTTTCTCTATTCTCTTGAATGTTAAAAAGAGTTATTTTGAAGAAAGATGAAATCCTGTAACCACTGACTTCCATAGTAAGAAAAACAAATACTATGGAAAGTCATTGGTTACAGGTTTTCAGCTTTTTCAAAATATCGTATTTTGTGTCAGACAGAATAAATAAAACTCAGATTTGAAACATGTAAAGGGTGAGCAGATCATGACAGAATTGAAATGTTTGTGTGAACTGTCCCCTTGCAAAAAACTTTTTTTTTTTAATTTTAAAAACCATCAAGATCTTATAATGTGTAAGCCAACTTCTTTTATCTTTTGACAGCATCTTTTGATTACTTTTTTGTCAGACCAATAACGGTGATTAATCAGCCGAAATCTATTGTTTACACAGTAAAAAAGCAAGTAGAATGCACAACCGAGCAATTCCAGCGTTATGGATGTGACATTTGCAGTTAAAAATTAAAACATAAATTCACAGAGAAAGTATGTTAACATTATACTGAAACATCTGTTTATATTTTCCAAAACAACTAACCACAGAGTTATGTGAGCAGAAAAATATCAATCTGTAAAAAAAATTTGTAATTTAAATACAGTAAAATAGTCAAATAAACATGAGCTATAGATGTGACCAACAAAGCCTGCGAGTTTACAGTATACAACATACTTTGTAGAAATTCTGTGAATTAAACTGGTGTGACAGCTGTGAAATTGGTACTTGTGTGACTTGAAAACTTGAAATATAATAGTTTGAAAACACTGACAGACATTTTTGGCTATTTTTAAGAGTACAAAGATTCAAAAAAACTAGAAAGGATTTTGCTATTTTGGTGAAAACTTTATTTTTTTCATGGCAAAGTTAAGATTTGCATGGAATTGCTCAACTATTACTGTATATTTGGCATTTCCTGTTTGCTTGATGGTGAATGGCTGATTGGTTTTTATAAATAACTGATTTATTGATTTATTAATTAGGGCTGCACAATATATCGTTTTAGCATCGATATCACAATGGAAATATTCGCAGGAGCATTCGATATCGATATTCGCAGGACGTCCAATATGGAGTCAGAATTATACGTAGTTGTCCATGTACAACAGTTCAGAACAGATGAGAATTCTGGAGTCATTTCAGTTTAACCATTCATTCATTCATTCATTTTCTTTTCGGCTTAGTCCCTTTATTAATCTGGGGTCGCCACAGCGGAATAAACCGCCAACTTATCCAGCATATGTTTTACGCAGCGGATGCCCTTCCAGCTGCAACCCATCACTGGGAAACATCTATACACTTATTCATACTCATACACACTACGAACAATTTAGCTTATCCAATTCACCTATAGCGCATGTCTTTGGACTTGTGGGGGAAACCAGAGCACCCGGAGGAAGCCCACGCCAACATGGGGAGAACATGCAAACTCCACACAGAAACGCCAACTGACCCAGCCGAGGCTTGAACCAGCGACCTTCTTGCTGTGAGGCGATCGTGCTACTCACTGCGCCACCGTGAGGCCCTCCAATTGATCTAAAATTATTAATTAATTATCTATGAAAACGCATAAAATTTTAATGTCGCAATGTACGTTTTTTCCAAACTAGTGCAGCTCTATTATTAATCATTCATTATGTTTACCTTGAAATCAAAAAGCTTTTTTGTCATTTATGATAAGTATGTTAGCCTTAAGGTTATCTATAAGCTGTTACGAGGTACCTCAGGGGAGCTTTAATGATAATTGCCAACTACTGTTGTTGTTATACTTTTAGTTATTTTGAATAACTGAATCTTAAGAAATATATAAAGTTTTCTAATGAATAATAGGCTTAAACAGATGTGTTTAAGACAAGTTCATACAATATTTGCTTTCACATTTCATACTTCAAAGATATTCAAGTTATTTGTATTGCGATTACACCATGCTGATCACTCATGAGAGATTAAAAAAAGAAAAGGTTCCCATAATACAGCTTAATTGAAGTTAATTATATTAGCATTGTACTTGTGCGCTATACCTGTCTGACATATGCATCTGAGAAATTAGTGCCATTATAACTGCAAACATAAGAAATGTACCATAAGCAATAAAACTTGAATATCTACAAGATGATTAGTCAGCGAGATTATGACCTGCTGAACAACTGATGAATCAGCTCAGTACGGTCTAATGAAAACTTGCTAAGTATTATAGCACTTTCATTATGGCCAACACACAGAAATGAATCATTAACAATTAAGCATTTTACTCAAATTAATTAGTCGCAACACTCACATATATAATAATAATATGCTGAGCAAACATCTCTGTTAACGTCTCAAACCAGCTTATTATGGTAAAAACATATTCATTTTATCTTTTATATTGTCACTTGATAAAAACAGTCTGCAAAAACACTTCGTTTGACATTCTCCCTTTGTACGTGTCATCATAGAGGCAAAGCCCTGCCCATTAGTGACGATCTCGCTCTCATTAATATAGGACGTTAGTCATGTTTTTGAATCTGCCATTATGCTGCCACACAGACATTTGTAGCTCCGCCCTCTTTTAAAAAGAGCACAATCTCATTTGAATTTAAAGCAACAGTCACCAAAATGGCACAATAAGGATCAAAGTCTAAAATGGGCAGTTTCAAAAAGTTATAAAACATTATTTGTTGGGTATTTTGAGCTAAAACTTCACACATTCAAGGAACATTAGAGACTTAATTTACATCTTGTAAAAAGGGGCACAATAGGTCCCCTTTAAATAAAATAGTTAGTCTAAAACGTTGCCAAAAAGGGGGGAAAAAACACTTCAGGGATGTTGAAACAGCTAATATAGACCAGAAAACATCAGTAAATGGGCCAAACACAAAGTAAGTCAGAAAAAGTCCCAAAGACGAATAAGTATTTAGAGGTTTTTGCTTCAGTTGATTTTTGAGAAAGATTTTCTGTGAAAGTGCAGCTTAAGTCTTAGGGCTATGTTTTCCATAGGTTTAGTCGACTTTACTTCGCTGTCACTATAATTACTAAAAATTTTCCTACAGAAATGCATATTAAAAGTACAAATTTATATTACATGTAGTCTCTCAATTAACAAGAGTGCATGCATAAGGATGGATAAACAAAAAGTTAATAACCATCATGTGACACGGCAACATTTAAAAAATGAATAAAATAAAACATTCATACAAAATATATAAAGGGCAAAGAAATATTCTTGTCCAGACGCTCCAAAAGCTTTGAGTATCATGCTATGCTGCTTCTAAATGTAGCTGCAGCAACACTGTAGTTTTAAGTGTAAACACCGTTCAGAGCTCTGCATGACATATTTAGAGCAGAAAGATTGCATCAGATTGTGTAAATGATGGCCTGGCCACAGCAGACTGCTGACTGGACTCAATCTAACGAACATGACAACGAGTGAAACACAAGTGAAAAAGAGGAAGAGTGAACGCATTCAAACGTCCTGTTTAATGTATTGGGAAATAAAACAAACATTCGCAATAAAGAAAAGTTAACAATAGTTAGGGGATATGATATTCCTGCTTGTATATTTTATAACTTTTTTTTTTTTTTTAAAGAAAATGTCCTACTAACTACTATAAAAATACAGGAAGTAAGGCAGAAAGCTGTATCTTTCTTGAATCTGAAGTGAATTGTTTGGTTTGTCCATATTTAATACTAGGGCTGCACAATATATCGTATATATTGTATGCATATCCGCAATAGTCACATCACAAGATATGCAATGCTGTGCCCGGATTATAGTTGACCAGAAGCTACAGAATTGTATTTAATTACTGTATTTATATGGAATGTATATAATTTATGCAACAAAAAAAAAATTGTACTTAGAAACGCTGACTTTGCCTTATTTCTAATCCAAACATTTACAGTTCAAAGTGAAAACAAGATCATTTTACTTATCCCACTGGCAGATAATTTAGCTTGTTTTAAGGAAAACCTCTTAATTTTGCCTCATGTCTTCAGATGTTCAGATTTTTACCTTATCAAATAATTTTTAGATAATTGGACTAGAAACGAGACGAAGCAAAGCAAGAAATGCCTTGTTTGCATTGTGATTGTTCAATTTTTGTATCTGAATACTGTTAGACTTCCCAACAAAAACGTCAATTAGTGCTATTCAAACCATAAATACAAACTGAATTCATATCGTAATATTTATTGCAGAAAAATAAAATATCGCAAAATTGTAGGGGAATACAATGGCCCAGTGGTTAGCACTGTCACCTCACAGCATGAAGGTCGCTGGTTCGAGTCCCGGCTGGGTCAGTTGGCATTTCTGTGTTTAGTTTGCATGTTCTCCCCGTGTTTGCATGGGTTTGCTCCGAGTGCTCCGGGTTTCCTCACAGTCCAAAGACATGCGGTATAGGTTAATTGAATAAAATTGAACTAAAATGACCGTAGTGCATGTGTGTGAATAAGTGTATATGGATGTTTCCCAGTACTGGGTTGATAAATAAAGGGACTAAGCCGAAGGAAAATGAATGAATGAATGAATGAATCAATGAACGAATATCAAATTTTTCCAATATCATGCAGCTCTACTTAACACTCATATGCAGTCAATGTCAGATCCATTCACACAAATCAAAACACTAATGGTTCTAGTTAAATATTTGTTAAAACAGTAACTTACAAGTTTTTATATTTTACTCAAAAATTAGTATTCCACACTTGTTTCTGAAGAAAGTGATGGACTTAATGCACCAAATTTTAATTATTTAAAATAATTAAAGTCTTTTATATATGTACCAACCTACTACATATACTGTAGACAGGTATTACTACATATTTTATTAATTATACAGCTAAGTCTGTTGCCCAACTAGAGTTAGGAATGGTACCGAGCATTGAATATCCATCACTACAATATTTATGAATATCGAGAATAAAGAATATTCAGGACTTTATTCAATTAACACTCCTAAAAAGAAGTTTGTTTGTTTGTTTGTTAAAGGTTATATCGTTATTGCAACACTCAACATCGTAGGTCACATATTTTCCCAGTGTCATGTGGCCCTACATATTATATTATTATTGGGCATCACGATGGCGCAGTGGGTAGCACAATTGCCTCACAGCAAGAAGGTCGCTGGATCAGGTTGCATTTCTGTGTGGAGTTTGCATGTTCTCCCAGTGTTTCCGTGGGTTTCCTCCGGGTGCTCCGGTTTCCCCCACAAGTATAAAGACATGCACTATAGGTGAATTGGGTAAGCGAAATTGTCCGTAGTGTATGTGTGTGAAAGAGTGTGCATGGATGTTTCCCAGTGATGGGTTGCAGCTGGAAGGGCATCCGCTGCGTAAAACATATGCTGGATAAGTTAGCGGTTCATTCTGCTGTGGCAAAGGGACTAAGTCGAAAAAAAAAGGAATGAATGAATGAATTTCGGAGAAATAACAATAATTTTATAGCATATAATATAGAGATAATATCGTATTGTGAGTTCGGTATCGAGATACGCATCGTTATATTAACTAAATGAGGTAGCAGTGAAAGCACCCCAAGAAGAATGGAAATCAGGAGTCATGTGCTGCATCCCGATTTGCATACTATCCAGCCTAAATAGTATTCAAAAATAGAATTAGTATGTTCCAATCCATAGCATGTTGAAAAGAGTATGACAAGGGTTCCCGGATGATTTACTATTTCCAGTTAAAACTCGAAGTGTAGAAGTGTCCATACTCTAACCGCTAATATTGCTCACAATACATTGCACGTTGGACGTGAATTTGATTAGAACTACAAACTCGGGTAAAAAGTGTAAATAAACTACAATGGCGGACACGCGAGACCAACCGTCAAGTAGAGAGACTTCGCTAAAGTTATTTGAATGACTGTTAATCAATATGTAGCCAACTGGAACACGTTTAAACCTCATTTTCCGTGTTATATTTCATCTCCAACAACAACGTGAACTTATATCAAGATATGTTTGGACATTCTTCTGAATGCATAATTACCCAAAGAGCTGAGGAGATTTCTCTGCATGAAAGACTCACAAATGGCAGATTAACCTGCTGCTGCAGCTTCTCTAATAAGGTAGGTAACTAAATATGAAAGAAACGTGGATGATGTGTCGAGATGATTGACAGGTGACGTAACTAAGCAACATAACGATCTGTTAACGAGGAGGTAGTATGTCCCAAAGCTTGCATACTCTTCTGTTACACACTCAAAAGTATATACTTTTCCTTTACAAAAAAAACTTTTAGGGCGTAGTATAAGTACGTGAATTGGGATGCAGGAATGGACTTCTATAGTAGAAAGGAAATACTATGGAAGCCCTCGGCTACTAGTTTTCAACACTCTTGAAAACATCTTGTTTTTCAACAAAAGAAAAAACTAAATGAGGTCAAATAAAACAATAAGGTAAATGACGACATTTTCATGACATTCCATGTTATACAGCTGATTCCATTTTTTATTTTTTATGATATAATCTGCATTTTCCACATCACAGAAATCCAAACTGATGTGATGAGCTGTCCTGTATTCAAGCACATCCCAGAGACTCGCTGACCTGTCTGTCCACAACCCTTGACCCTGCAGCTTTATCTGTGTGAGGCAAGGAATCCTCAGGGTTTTAAACTCATCCTGCCACAAGCATATGAGCGGACGGGACACAGGAACTGGAAGTCCTCTCCACTTCCTGCTGCGTTTCAGCAGTGCTCAACTAAAATATCAATATCATAGCCCATTTCCTACAGCACACCCAAAGCAAAACAAAACAGACCTAGGGACTCATTTGTCAAACATTTGTCAGCATTTCCCTGAGAAACGCCATTTGAAACTTTCTGGTTTGACTTCCTTTTCCCCCAGTTCATGAGTCGGCAGGCCACAGTGTTACAGTTCAAGTACAGGCCTGAGCATTCGAGAGTGACGATGATACCGTCCCGTCCCCCACACCCCCCTTTAGCTGCACCTCCATCACCCTGGACGTTCCCATGCGTTTTGAAGTGGGAAGGAGGGAGGTGCTTTTGGGATGACATTCCTAACAAGCCTGGCCATGTCCCGACTCCACCTCCTCCTCCACCTCCTCCGCTCTCCTCAAAATGGAGTCCATTAATATAGAACAAGAGAAGAATTTCCTACCCCCTCACAACCCACTCACTCGCAAAAATAGAGCGCTTTTCAACTTCATTCAAATCACACGCCTCATGAGCCAGTTGTTTATGTCGACAGTAATCACAAGCTCTGTTTGTGTGTGGCTTTTTACGACTACAGCAAATATTTGTACATCACTATTGTATGTAAATGTTTGCAATGACTGGAGAATGTGCCAGGAATGTCAATTTTATATATATATGTTGAGCTGGAGTCAGTCAGAGTCAAAATTATTAGCCCTCCTAAATTATCAGCACCCCTGTATATTCTTTTTCCCCAATTTCTGCTCAATGGAAAGAAGGTTTTCAACAGATTTCTAAACATAATAGATTTAATAACTAATTTCTAATAACTGATTTCTTTTATCTTTGCCATGATGACAGTACAGCATATTTTACAAGATACTAGTTTTCAGCATAAATTGCAATTTAAAGACTTAAAGATATTGCTGGGGGCTAATAATAGTGACTTTCTCCAGAAGACCAAAAAAATTATAGGAAATACTGTGAAAAATTCCTTGCTCTGTTAAACATCATTTAGGAAATATTTGAAAAAAATAATTAGTTGGCAAATAATTTCATTTGCATTACTGTAAATACACTCAGAATAAATTATATGTTTTACAGCATAAATAGGTGTGATGCATACCATATGTATATTGTTTACCTTAACTTGTTTGACAAATTATGTTCTTATTGGCTGTAGTGTATAAGTGTGTGTGCGTGTGTGTGTGTGTGTGTGTGTGTGTGTGTGCGTGTGTGTGTGTGCGTGTGTGTGTGTGCGAATGAGACAGTGTATGGGTGTTTTACAGTGCTGGGTTGCGGCTGGAAAGGCATCTGCTGCATAAAAACATATGCCAGAGTAATTGGCGGTTCATTCAACTGTGGCCCTGATTAATCAAGGACTAAGCTGAAGGATAGTGCATTATGATGACAAAAATAATATTTAAAATATTAAATTAATTCAAAAATTAAGCAAAAAAATTCTTAATAAATTGAAAATTATCTAATTCTTTTTACATCAATAAAATATATAAACAAATATAGGATTTAATAGAGTTTTGGAGTAAACTAAGCCCTTAATTAAATTGATCTGAATCAGCGATGTCTTCGGGATGGATTCACACCAGCAGTTATCATCAGAATCTTTACAGAAACCCAAACCCCCTTTGAAAACAACCAAAACAACCCTGGCCATAATTTACAGCAGGGTTCCTCTTATCTCCACCATTGTATTCGTCCCACTCCTCACCCCTCCCTTGTACTTTTCCTCTCTCATTAACTCCACCTTCCCATAGAGCAAAGTCTGATCTCCTAGCCTGAGAACAGAGGACCAGTCCACAGCCTCCACCAGCCCAGCGTCCACAGCGAAATACCACTGTCCTTCGTCATGCTCTAATGACTTAATAAGGAGCCTGCTGTGCAGCATTTCTGAAAACACGGCGCAAAAATTCAAACAAACACTCAGCCACACTCCTATTGGTAATCAGGAATCTTGAGCTGCCAAAAATAGTTAGCGGATTAACAGCAAAGGAGTGGACGGAGGCCATGGCTGAGCTATGGCATTTAATGGCTAACCCGACCAAGACCAATTAAGAAAAGGGAAAACCAAAGAACACTTTCCAAAAGGGCCTGGCGATATGACAAAAAAAATCTCATATCCTAAAGATGTTCTGGGAGTAAAATATTATTTTAATAAACATATCCGTTTAATAAATCTGTTTTGTTCAAATGTGGTGTACTCAGACATGCTGAGCACTGTAAGCAATCTAATATACTGATAACGATATATCATGATTTGGTACCTTCTCTGTCAATTAAATCAATTAATAGCACAGTATACATTTCAATATATTATACAGTATAATATATATACTTATATTTTATAATAGAGCTGCACGATATTGTAAAATCCTGACATATCCTGCAAAAAATCTTGCAATATTTTGGTTTTTTACATCATTTATATTGCAATATCAGAGTTTTTCCTACACTGAAACTTTTTGTCTCGTCAAAGCCTTATTTGATCAATAATTGTGTTTTGTGAGCGAAGCAGACGACTGTGATATTTGTAAATAGTTCAATTATGATGCCTTTGACATTTCCAATATACGTTGGTCTCAGTGATTTTTTGTAAAATAAGTCCTATCGCTTTCTTTTACTATCTGTCCTGACAGTGATTGGGTTTTTTTTTATGAACATAAAGATAAACAAAACTGACAACCTGTTTCTTTGTATTTATTTAAAATACATTGTTACTATTGGGCTTGTGGATCTCGTGGGCATTAGGGTACTCTTTACTGTGTGTGAATGACCATGCCACAGCCACCACCAAAGACCAGTTGTGACCCAGAAAAACCCCTGAATATAAGAACAATTTCATTAGATGATTTGAATAGCTCCTTTGGAAAGAAATTATTCATTTGTAACTTTTTATTTTACTTCATGGTTGTCCGAAGTCAAGCTGTATTCAGGTACAGAAATCAAATAACAATATTTAATGTAAAATAACCCTGTATAGTCTTCATTGTATTAGTAATTCAGTAAAATAAATGTTTTAATAAAGTTACAAATGTTGTCATTTTGTTTATGCCTAAACTCTTTTGAAGTGCCTTTAAAACATGTAGTTTGGGCGACATGGTGGCTCAGTGGTTAGCACTGTCGCCTCACAACAAGAAGGTTGCTGGTTCGAGTCCTGGCTGGGTCAGTTGGTATTTCTGTGTGGAGTTTGCATGTTCTCCCCGTGTTCGTGTGGGTTTCCCCACACAGTCCAAAGACATGTGCTATAGTTGAATTGAATAAACTAAATTGGCCGTAGTGTATGAGTGTGTATGGATGTTTCCAGTACTGGATTACAGCTGGAAGGGCATCCAGTGTGTAAAACCCATGCTGGATAAGTTGGCGGTTCATTCCGCTGTGGCGATCCCTAATGAATAAAGGGACTAAGACGAAAGAAAATGAATAAATAATGAACACATGTAGTTTACTCTATTATGATTAAACTTTGTAATGACTCCACAGATCTCACGCATTCTGAACTGTTGTGCTGAACAATCCCTCAATAACTCAACATTGCAGATCCTGCTATGTGGCTATTATACATGTGACTGTTGATGTGACTATTGTGACTTGTTATTCACACACTGCAATATCGATGCTGAAACGATATATTGTGAAGTGCTATTTTATAATATAAAACGCAAAAATCTACTCATTCGTGTGATCATATACAGAATTTCTCACTTCATTTATAACTTCAGGGAAAATGTGTGATTAAGAATGTAGACATATAAAATAAAAAATAAAGAAATATAAAAGCACAAAAACTAATGATTACCAGCCCAACATAAAATATCACTAAATGCAAAATGTAAACACTGTACTTTCTTACAATGCTGTAATTTGTGTTTCTGTCTGCATCCCCGTAATGGAGTATAATATTGCGCTATACATAATAAATTATGAAAAAGTATTACTGTGAACAATGCATTTTGCGACACCACAAAATAAGCATTAGAGAAAGTATGAAACAACAGACTTTTTATGTCCATACAATATATATTGTCATATTGCACAGCCCTACTACCCAACTAAGAGAAGCGAATTCATGCGAACACAACTTTCACTTCTACAGAGCTGAAACTGCTATAATTTCCCTAGTTAAAATGTCCCTTCAAATGCACAGGAATGGGAAACTTTTTAGTCAGGCTGAGCACCAAAATAAACAGCAACATGGACTGGATGTGTTTTTGTAAAATTAGGGCAAAACTAATTAGGCTGGTGCACTGGAAGATGGAAAGGGGACATCGGACAGAGGCCTAGAGGGAGCAACAGCAACGAGGTCAAACAATCCCCACCCACTTCAGCTCAACGCTCCATTTACACACTGCAGGTCTGTGTCAAATCTGCCTGTAGTCAAAAGTGGTGGGAACCTCTGCGCGGATGATATGGAATGTTATGGGATGGCGATCAGGGAATTGGGAAAACAGGCAGGATGAAATGCAGGTCATGATGATGCAACAGTGTCGATTTCTCTAATTCTACTTCTGTGACAATGCAAGACTAGTTGCTGGACAAACAGGACACTGGAAATGAGAAAGTATTGTAAAAAATCATCAATACTTGAGCTCATCACTATGGCAAGCCGTTTTGAGTTTTATTCATTTGCAGGATATCAATTCTTAATATAAATAAAGCCCTTTTTCACTAGTTAGAATACTAATTACATTAAAACCCACTAGTAAATATTACATAAAGATCTACCATTAAAATTGATAATTCTTGATATCAGTAATAACATGATTCATAGAATCATTCACTGTATTTTCGTAAAACTGTCACTATATAAGGTAAATCAAAAATAGGGACATCAAACTTTTTATGATATGATTTCTTACTATCTAACATACTATATAGATACTAAGTTATCTATTGATTACAGCTCAACTATTCAATTCAACTTAATTGTTGGAATACTTTGTTTTCACAGAATGTTCTGTCTCACATACGGTGAATATACAACATAATGGACTACAAAATATACAAAACACAACATTTAACAACATATGGACTGACACAGTGACATTTACATTGCCTACATACACCATATAAGAAATATCCATTAATTAGCTAGGAACTGCATATTAAACTCATCAACTGAATAAGTTAAAATCAAACAACAGACTTTCTGACAGAAAATATGAACACAAACAAGCAGTTAGCACTCACCAGCATTAGACTAAGCTTTTCTTAGCCAGGTAAACACCTGAAGTGAAAATAAAAACACCTTTCATAAAATGCCATATTGGATTATCGCCTTAAAATCAGGGTGCAAATCAGATTTAGAGCACCGTAAGAGTTCACAAGACTGATGTCTTAAAAAAATAGGTGTTTGTTTCTACATAAAGCCTAAAAGTAAAGTCAAATTAGATGCATAGTTTGTATAGTTTGACCTAACGTAAGCTGAAATCAGGTCAGAATACACTAAATGGCCTATCCCACTAAACACTGAAAACTTAAATATATGTTATTAATAAATTATATGCAATTTAAATAAATACATAAATTTGATTCACTGAAGCATGTATTACACAAACTAATTACCGAAAAAGTTGACATCCCCCCATATGCTGCACAAGCATAAGGTGCAGCGATAGATAGATAGATAGATAGATAGATAGATAGATAGATAGATAGAT
>CAIGQW010000272.1:1571220-1605674 GCA_903798125.1 Danio choprae
ATAGATAGATAGATAGATAGATAGATAGATAGATAGATAGATAGATATTAAACAGTAAGTGTATGTGAAGACAGAAACCACTGATAGCGGCAAAACTGTTGTTGTTGTTGTTGTCGTCGTTGCTACGCTTCTGTTCTTTGCAGTTTAAAGCGGATGTTCACAATAAACGTGACGATATATAGATTTAAGCGTTGACAACTGAACACATCGACAAATCATGTCAAAAACCAGTCTTGCAATCTGCCTGATGGCCATTTGATGCGTTTATACTCTTACAATGTCAGAAAGTCACTGCTATCTACGCCTGAGCATTTTAAGTTGCGAAGTTCATAGATTACAATAAATCGGAACCGAAAAGATAAAACATAAAACGCAATAGTTTATCCCGAGAACTTACCCAAAGCTCAGTTCCCCAGTCCATGTTCAGCTCCAGCCACTCCACTCTCTCTCTCTGTTTTCCCTCTCTCTCTCTCTCTCTCTCTCAGGCTGAAAAGTTATATCCAAACTTAAAAGAGTACCAGATGTTCAAAACAGGGTCAAAAAAAGAAGCGCGTCATTCCTTTCCCCGCGTTCACGCGCGACACACAACAAATAGATTCAGGTTTGAGAGCTACTTTGCGGTGCCACAAATACTTTTTTCTGTGCAAAGCGAGAGAAGGATCAACTGGATTTCATTGCCGCGTCACTCCCAGATCCCTAATTCTTAAAGGAGCCGCCGGATCCAGTTTCCAGCTTCCAGACTGCATGACGATTTTCAGTGGGAGGGAGAGGAGCTCCAAACCAGAGGACGAGCACATGACCTTTATTAAATTATTAACGCCACACGTTAACAATTATTAACAATACCCTTATAAACATACTTCCTGAGAACATTTTCTATTCACTTTTAATCACTTTAATCACTGTTAATCAGTTTGCTACTTTGCATACCATGTTAGCATGGGGCTATGGGGGTACTTTCTTTTAATCCATTCAAAATGTTATGAAAATTCCAGTTAAGATTATTCTAAAAAGAAAATAGATAATAATTTGCATTTTTTATTTTTGTAAGAGTAAAAAAGGTGCTGTTCAGAGACCAAATTATAAATGTTACATAATAGGCTTTAAAAAGATAGAAACTGTGACATAAATTTGGTATTACTTTCATTAATAAATCTTGTTTATTGCATCATAACTGAGACAGATTATTTATGAAATATCTATAGAGATAGAAGTCAAATCAAAGAAACAAAAAACGTACAAAAAAGAAGAAGGAAAACATGAAAATCTGTCAAACGCATGTAAATTTCTTGTCTTGGCAGTGGTCCATCGCCTTCTGGCAGTTTATTTGCATGAAAATATTAGTAACAATAATTTATTTATCAAAAATAAAAAGAAATTAACCCAAATCTGACAATATTCTAAGAAGAAGTGGGTATAGCCTTTTCTTTACTGCAGAAAAGTTATGTGAATAGCCAACACATAGGAAAACATTTGTTATCAAACCAAAAAAATAACAATATCAGAGTCAGAAATTAATGTGGATTTATTGCAAAAATTCTCCACAACTTTAGGATGCCCCTTGCACAGTTAAACTAAATTATTTGCTCTCTTTAAATTAAAGTGAAATGTTCACATGAATAGTGGTGACGCGGTGGCACAGTGGGTAGCACAATGTTGCCTCACAGCAAGACGGTCGCTGTTTTGAGCGGCGGCTGGGTCAGTTGGCATTTCTGTGTGGAGTTTGCATGTTCTCCCCATGTTCGCGTGGGTTTCCTCCGGGTGCTCCGGTTTCCCCCACAAGTTCAAAGACATGCGGTATAGGTGAATTGGGTAGGCTAAATTGTCCGTAGTGTATGTGTGTAAATGAGTGTGTATGGATGTTTCCCAGTGATGGGTTGCAGCTGAAAGGGCATCGGCTGCGTAAAACACATGCTGGATAAGTTGGCGGTTCATTCCACTGTGGCGACCCCAGATTAATAAAGGGACTAAGCCGAAAAGAAAATGAATGAATGTTCACATCAATAAAGATTTACGCATTTGTATAAACAATTTTAAATTTGCACTATTATTTTTGTTTCGATCTGTATACGTTTTCATTTCATGCATTTTTTCTTCAGCACTGACACTGATAAGCAATCACATGAACACTTTAGGCAATCAGATAAATTTACATAAAATATGACTCACTATCAAGAACCAGCATGTTTTGCATGTGTACAGTCAGAATATTACACACTATTTGTTCAAATACAAAACATGTTTTGATTACAATATTTTATAACAATATTAAGAGCAATAGCCTGTACCTCACAATAATGATTTTTGTCAATATTACAGCTGACCCCTATAATGAGCTTATATTTACAAAATAATTTATACAGTTTGTTATCATCATAGCAGTTTATCACATTCTTACTGATTGAAGCAATTGGTTATGCTGAAATGTTAACATCAAAGACAACACAGATACTATAATTAAGGTAATTATTTGCTTGTAAAGATTTAAAAAATGCCCATTCAGTTCGATGAGGTAAAAATTGCCTTTGATGTACTTCCCAGCAGGCACAGGACGTCAACATGATGTCAGATTGACGTTGTACCCCAACGTCGGGGGACAATTGCATTTTGATTGGAAATGAAAATCTGGTTGACATCACAACCCAATGTCAGGCCGACATCAATGTCCAACATCCAACCTAAAATAAACCAAATATCAACGTCTATGATGTTACAGCTTGACGTTTTGTGGACGTTACAACTATGTCTATCAGACATTGGACTTTGGTTGCCATACCTTAAGAATAAATGTCAGTATTTTACGTCAATATGATGTTGGTTAAAGATGTTGGCTCGACGTTGGATTTGGTCACTGTCCAACACAACCTAAAATCAACCAAATATCAATGCCATTTGACGTCGTTATTGGACGTCAAAATAACATTGTCCTTAGACCCTGGCTAGACATTGAATTTTGGCCACCTGACATCACGACCTAAATCTAACTTAATATTAACGTCTTATGACATTGTGTGCCTGCTGGGTTGATATCCTTCATACTCTTTTTATTTCCAATTAATTTCACCTTTTCTTCTTTTTCAGTGACATATGCAATGACATAAGTTATAATAATATGAGCTTTTATATGGTGAATTCAGGTGAATTCGTCTGCTTCGTTTGTTTTTTAATCGAAGTTATTACTTTCTTGAAACCCACATGACGTTCATCAAATCAACTGTGTTCATGTAATTATATTTACAACTCATCAAATCAAGCTAAAACTCACTTAGAGCCTCCATTGCTTAACGGAGCCATTTCAGTTGGATTCGGTGGCTGTACGTCATAATATCCGCTTGCTCTGTGCCTTCTCCACAAAAAGACCAACAGGCATATCAATAAAAAAACAAGCAGTAAAATAACCGCCACAGCAATTGTAAAGTAGCTCCGAGAGTTGTCTAAAACAAAACAAGAAAAAAATAGTATTTTTAGTTAACGAAGAACTAAAGTTATACACTCTTAAAAATAGTTACACATAATATATCACGTAATGAAAGGCTGTTCTGAGAATTATCATTTAAAAACAACTTATTTTCATAGTCATGTAGCAAACCTTTTATTTTGACTGTGAAGACGTTCTGCTGTCGTCCAAATTTATTCGTGGCAATGCATGTATAAACTCCAGCACTGCTAGACGTGACCTTCTTGATGTTGAAGGTGATGTAGCGCCGCCCAGTGGAGATGTTCTTATTATCGAAGCTCAACAGCATCTCTGGTACTGGGTAACCAGATGAGTTGCACTCTAGAGTTATGCTGTTGTCTTTTGCCACAACAAAATGCTCTTGGCTTGCAAGCAATCTTGGGGCATCTGTGTTTAAAGCAGAAAGACGAATTGTTTAGTTTAATTGTATAAAATATATACATTCACACAACGAATTTTTTTTAATTGGATTTACTATTTTTTGTACGGTAAGTGGTTGCAAACAATTGATATGGCCTGAATTTAATTAAATTGAGTAATGTTCAATGTAATTTTCTTGCTTAAATTCAGCCCATATAAATTGTTTGCAACCATTTAATAATGAATAAAAAAATGTAATAAAAAAAAATTGTAAATCCAATTAATCTTTTTTTTCAGTGCATTTTATGTCAATTATTATGCATTTGTAAAAGGAACTGACTACATGGTAGGTCTACAATATTATGGCAGTCATTGCGAGTTATGTTCTCGATATTGTAATAGGTTAATGATTATTAATGTGCCCAGCATAAATAAGTACACCCTGAAAAACTTCTCAGAAAAACTAAATTATTTGTCTGTGACTTTTCTCATTAATTTTTTGACCATGCAGGGCTTGCAAAATCTGGTAGCCTGAAGTCCCAGGGCTATTGTTTTTTTCAGTCGGGCTACCAAAATCTAGATAACCCACCAGGCACTGTGTATATAGATTTTGGTAGCCCGACTGAAAAAACAATAGCCCCAGGACTTCGGGCTACCAGATTTTGTGAGTCCTGCCATGACATATTGAAGACCAATTTTTGTCTTACGCAAGACGTTGATGGCAAAGCTTTTATTCACAGATCCGTGTTTGTTTCTTGCAGTTAATTGATACCAGCCACTGTCGTTCCATTTGAAACCATTGGAAAGCTGCATCCTTTTTCCTTCTTTGGAGAAGGATAACTCAGGCTTTGGTTCTCCCTCAAAATCACAAAGACTGAAAACTGCTTCTGCCTCTTTCACTTCATAGCTTTCTTCACAGATTAGCTCTGGAGAATCTGTTTTTGTGAGACAACATAAAGGCATAAAGACAACCTGATACACAAAACATCAGAAGGTGGGTTAGGCTTAGACTGCACTTATGAAAGAACGAAGCTCCTCCTCTCGTCTTTCACTTGCAGCAAACTAACGGTTGGAGTAACGATTTTAAGAGACTAACAATGTTCACTAGCTAAATACACATTGAAAATTGTGATTACATACAAACTTTAAGCCAGCTTATGGTGGAAGGCTGGTGTTAGTTTAACCTAGTTTAACAAAATCATAAAGTATTGATAAAGTAATAATTAGTCTATGATCAGAAAATAATAAGGGAAATAAATTCATTTAGTAGTCCAACAATAAAGCAAGATGAAAGACATTTAAATGTAAGCGCTATGGGAGACTCTGCAGAACAGTACAGAAAATACTGTTAAAATAAATGTTCGTGTTTTAAAGACGTGGCGCAGCACAATCGAATAATAATGTAGTGCTTCTTGTCTAGTGTGTGACCTACTTTACATTTTTCTCACTCGGGCAGTGTAGATCAGTGATTTTGATCAAGGCAGATCTTGTGCTGGACACAAACTCATTCATTCATTTTCCTTCAACTTAGTTCCTGATTTATCAGGGGTTGCCACAGCAGAATGAACCGCCAACTATTCCAGCATATGTTTTACACAGCGGACGCCCCTCCAGCCGCAACCCAGTACTGGGAAACAGCCATACACTCCCATATTCACACACATACACTATGGCCAATTTAGTTCATCCAATTCACTTACAGCACGTCTTTGAACTATGGGGGAAACTGGAGCACCAAGAAGGAAACCCACGCCAACACGGGGAGAAAATGCAAACTCTACCAGAACTCCACAATACCAACTGGTCCAGCCGGGACTCGAACCAGCGACCTTCTTGATGTGAGGCGACAGTGCTAACCACTGAGCCACCATGCAGCCCTTGGACACACACTAAAAGATTTTTTCAAAATGGACACAAACATGAGGACGTATAGTGTGTGGTGTGTGCCGTGATGTGTGACAAACAGCTCAACACACACCAAGATTTTCAACCAGAGCCTCAAACGTGAACACAGAAAAATCACTTGAGATTTTAGAGTACACATGGCAGAAGAAATTTGGACATGTATATAAGCAATCGTACGGTTGCCACAAATCGACATTTTCATCCTTTATCTCTGCTGTCCAAATCCATTGTGCTTTGTGCTTTCTGCGCCATTGCTTCTATCTTCTGTTTTCTGATTGGATAATGTTTCGTTTCACATGATTATCTCTGGCTCGTATGTGTTGAAAATTTAGGGTTCGTAATTCTTTCAAGCAGATTAAGTCACCCTCAACACATCTTACGCCACAAGAAAATCTGATAAGATAATCTTCAGAAGCACCAATATAATCGGGACATACCTAGAATTGTCAGAAATCAGCTGGAAATAAGCCCGATTATCTTGTGATGCAGGAAATGACGTGACAGTTCACTGGCTGGCTAATTGAAATCCACAGTAACATAAGGTCAACTGTACTGTGCATGTGTCAGACCTGATCATCTGCACTCATCCGTGGCCTAGTATACGTTGAAGGTTGTGCAAATACAGCTATGCGTGAAACGAAGTATAATGGAATGCAGAAAGTAAAGCACAACTGAGCATTTAGGTCTAGATTCAAACAACATATTCAGCTTTTGTCACCACTAGTTTGCCTTGTTCTGTCACTGCCTTTAGAACTCAAATTCAAATTGGACTTGACAAGTTGGATTTGGACCCAACAGTATAAGTTTTCCAAGAACTGTCACACTTACACTCCACTGTGATGCTTATGGTACAATTGGAGACACCATAATCATTACTGGCAGTGATTTCATATTGGCCAGAATCAGTTTTGGTAAGAGGTGCAGAAGCGCTGACTGACGTTGACTTATGTTTCCAGGAGATGCTTGGATGGGGGTTGCCCACAACACAATGTAAATGTTTTGGATATGAATCTAATGAGGACCCTTTCTTTGGTGACCAGTGCTGACACGATTTAATTTCTGGTGCATCTGGAAAAGAAGAAGAACATTTTTGGTTTGTATGCTGAGGGCATTTCTAGCTATCCATTTGGAGATAAAAACACCATTTTGTTTACTGACAATGTACAGTAATGCTGAGTGGTTCAGATGTGTTTTTAGGAGGAGGTTGAGGTCCTTCTTCTCCTAGTTTTAGCTCTGCTTCACACCTGAACTGAGCTCCATTATCAGTTCTGTCTGGATGGATTGGGAGTTCAGATGTTTTACTGACTGGACTCTTGGTTGTGTCAGTGAAGTTGGTTTGATCCACCAGAGTTTCTCCTTTGTACCAGTTGACAGTGAGATTCTGAGCAGGAGCCACATTGTGAACGTCACACTGGAGCACATACAGGTTTCCCTCCTTCATTACTTGATTCACAGTGCTGATGGAAACACTGTCTGGAGTCTCTGTGGAGAAAGATTCACACACTCTGATACCTGCAGTCATCAATCTACATTTATTAGAAATAGCTGAGAATTAAAAGACACAGATAATAATAACAGAGAAACTCACTGTAAATAGTGACTGGGAGAGCTACTACACACTGTTTTCCATAGTTTATGTAGCAGATTGGTGGCTCTATTTCCCACGCTGTCAGCTCTGACACACTCCACGTGATCAGACTGACTGCGGACATGGGCACTGCTCTCACAGTGGATTCCCATCCAATCCCATAATGTGGGACAAATGCTTTGCAGTCAGCTGAAATGCTACTGCCGTACTTCACAACAGCTCTCCGTGGGTTTAGTTCAATAGGACATTCACCATCTAGAATATGATGTGATTGAGAACCAATGAAACTTAACATTAAGGACACAGACAGTAGCAGATTTATTTAACTGTACATTTGGCATGCAGATCGGGAATATCAGGCTCTCTGTATTTACACTGTAAAAAGTGATTTTCTTACTTTACTTAAAAAAGTGAGTAAACCCGGTTCTTTAAAGTCAACAAGCTTACTTAACTTTAAAAAAATGAGTAAACCAATTGTATTTTGGAACTTTTAAGTCGATTTAACTTGAGTTTTATAATTATTCTCATAGTTCATAGGCATCAAGTTTACTCAGTTTTTTAGTTTACTCAACTAATCATTTTTAGTGTACAGTTTTTTTAACTAATATAAGACTTTGCATATGAGAATACTTGCCGAACAAAATAATTTAAATAATTAGTATTTTTTTCCATTTAAGCCCTAAAAAGGGCTTTTGCACATTTTAAACATATACAGCTATCTGTAAACACATCACATCATAAAACCACGGCTTTGATAAAGGTTTCTTCTTCAGAATAATGCTAAACTCACACTCAGTCTCAATGATAGTTTCAGAGGGGTTTTTGAGGATAATCATATCCTATCATGCATTGTGTTCTGGATATAAATCATACGATTTATTTAGTGTAAGTTACTTACTGTAAATTAAGTGATTACATATTATGCCATTTCTTCACTAAATATATAGTGTTGCTTTGTTTATCACATAAATTCGAGACATATTTATTAAATTTTTAGAGACCACAAACATTATAAATTTGTTTACACCAAAAACTCGTTGATGCTTCCCAGTAGGTTAGATTTAAAGACTTTTATGTTTTATGTGACATTTGTTTTACCTGTTAAGCTTAACAAACTGCAAACTTACATGTTACAGTAATGCTGAGAGGTTCTGATGTGTTTGTAGGAGGTTGAGGTCCTTTTTCTCCAAAGTTTAGCTGTGCTTCACACCTGAGCTGAGCTCCGTCATCATTTCTGTCTGGACTGATCAGGAATTTAGATATTTTACTGACTGGACTCTTGGTTGTGTCAGTGAAGTTGGTTTGACCAATCAGAGTTTCTCCTTTGTACCAGTTGACAGTGAGACTCTGAGCAGGAGCCACATTGTAAACATCACACTGGAGCTCATACTGCTTTCCCTCCATCATTGGTCCAGTGTGATTCACAGCGCTGATGGAAACACTCTCTGGAGTCTCTGTGAAAACATATTTCAGAGAAATTCTAAATCACATGTGTATAGAAAATAATTGTTCGCATGAAATCAGATTAGACAAAAACTTACTATAAATGGTAACTGAGAGATTCTGTGAACATGGCTGTGTATCATTGAAGTAGATGTAGCAAGTTAATTCACTCTCCCACTCCGTCATTTGATTCACAGTTTTGGAGATCTTGCCAGTGTTCTTCACTGCTTCTTTATTTGGTTCCCAACTCAAGCCCAAATAATTAGTGATGTTGGTGGAGCAGTTCACTGAGAATGAAGCTCCATATTCAACCACCACCTCAGGAAGGTTGAAGGAAATGGGACAGTCGTCTGACAATATAGAGCAAACAATAACAAAGCGTTTCCACAAAATTTTTTGATTCATGATTTGGTATTCTATACCTTATGCTAAATTGGATTAAACTCATTACTTCCTACAAAACCCTATACTCCATAATGACAACCTAAAATAAGCTAATTTGAAAGCTTTGTTAGTTTATTTTAAAAAATAATAATAATAAACTGGAAAAAATTAGACGTACATAAGTATTAACAACCTTTGCTAGGGGCCTCACAGTGGCGCAGTGGGTAGCACGTTCGCCTCACAGCAAGAAGGTCGCTGATCGCTGGTTCGAGCCTCGGCTGGGTCAGTTGGCGTTTCTGTGTGGAGTTTGCATGTTCTCCCTGTGTTGGCGTGGGTTTCCTCCGGGTGCTCCGGTTTTCCCCACAAGTCCAAAGACATGCGGTATAGGTGAATTGGGTAAGCTAAATTGTCCGTAGTGCATGAGTGTGAATGGGTGTGTATGGATGTTTCCCAGAGATGGGTTGCAGCTGGAAGGGCATCCGCTGCGTGAAACATATGCTGGATAAGTTGGCGGTTCATTCCGCTGTGGTGACCCCAGATTAATAAAGGGACTAAGCCGAAATGAAAATGAATGAATGAATGAATGAATGAACCTTTGCTAGGACACTCAAAATTGAGCTGAAGTGTTTCTTTTTTCCACTGAGGGGCCATTTACAAAGAAGGCCTCTTTGCCTCCAAAAACTCGAGACAATGCTCAGGAATGATTTTAAGAAGTCTCGAAACCTCCCTCTTTCAGTTCAGGTTGCCTGCGTGACTCTTTAATGGGCCAACTTATGGATAGCAAAAGATAGATTTAGGGCTAGAGATTAAGTTTGGATTTTCAAACCGCAATGGTGTTCAAAATCTACAAAATATGAACGTGTGTAACTCTGCATAATCATGATCTGCACAGAAGTACAGAATTTTCGTTTTGCTGTAAACTCTTTAAAATGTACAAATAAACTTGCTTTAAACATCTCAGTGATGAACAAGTAAAAATCTCCTTAATACCGCTATAATAAACACAATTATTTTTACTGTCTCTACATCTCTGCAAGTTTTTATTTTTGTTTAAGAGAATGAATCATGTCACAAAAAATGAACATTACTAATGGCAGACATATATTACTTTAGCAGTTACATTACTTTTTTACAGCAGATGTGTGGAGACATGGGTAATTTTGACCAGAGTGGTTTGGCATAAATTGTAGTGCTTCTTAAGTACATTAAAAAAAAGTACATCTGGTGTCATTTTTTTCCACTGATGTTGTTCCAAACTTGCAATAACATATTTTGAGGATGTGGGTAATCAAGCATTTTTCCTAATCATCACTGACTTCAATAGCATGAAAAATATATATATATAACCTTAACATAAAACTTTAAATATTATATTTTGGCATACATAACTATTCTGCACCACCAATGATATTAATGACACGTCATGTGACTTATTGAGGAGACGTCTAAAAAAAAAAAAACACTTACACTGTAAAAAATGCTGGGTTCCACACAATCGATTTGTGTTGGGACAACATAAAGGAATTAAGTTAACTTATTAGTTTTTACAAATTTAAGTGGATTGACCATAAAACAATTGAGTTGTCCCCCCCAAAAAATCAAGAATTGAGTGTTGTGTCAGCTTATTTTAAATAAGCTAAAAAATAATAAATAATAAAATAAGGATAGTAATAAGTCAAATTAAATAACTAATCAAATAAGTAGTTTAAACAAACATCAAACATCATTTTTTTTTAGGGTACCAACCCCATAATGTCTGTGAGACTCCATAGAAACCATTCAAAACAAAAGAAAGTAGATGCATCTAATTTAGAAAATCCATTTTCTTAATTATAATTTTATCAGCATTTAAAGGTTATTAGTACATGATATTATTCCAATTGTTTGTTCGTGCCTTACAGTGAAACTTTAACATGTCAGCTTTTGGGCGTTTTAAGTGTGAAGGAAACGTAGCAGACTGCCCACAAGTGCTTTGGTTTCTATTCAAAGACTTACACCTACCACACCCCTAAAAGCATTTCAAAAGGTACTAAGCAGCTTGTAGCAAAAAAGTAAATTATATATATATATTTGTACAAAGTTACTTTCTTCTGACTTTCATGGTCAGAAACACTCAAAAAATCAGATGAAAAGCTTTTCAAAATGCCATAGCTTTAAAATACATTTCAGGTAATTGAGCATCTACCTACATCGTCTATCTAAAGCAAAACATAGAAATCATAGAAATAGGCCAATAGCTAAAGACAATAGCTAAAAACACAGCTACAAAAATGATGATGAACTCCCTTCTTGGACGATTTTCTGACTGTTTATCCATCAAAACACTTAAGAGACCAGGTTCTGCTGTGAAACCCTTAGAAAAGACAAGATGGTGAGGACTTACCGCCATAAGCAAGAGAGATGAGCAACAGAGCTATGAACTGTTGAAGCTGAAGCATTGTAGGCATCAAACTGAAAATGATAAGCAACAATGCTGGTAATGATGCTAGAAATGCAGAATCTTTGCAGTTGTGGGCAAAATGGATTTATGTTGTCTTAATTGTGATAAGCATAGTGTTGTGTGTCTGAGAACAGGATATCCTGCCGTTTGAACGAGGAAATCCACAATGTGTGAGGCAACGCTTTAATGAAATGGTGACGTTTTAAAAGTGAATAATGTAGTTCAAAGAAATAGAGTAAAAGCGGATCATTTCAAATGACTGTGAATGAAAACACACATTATATATGCAATTATCAAAAGCAACAAGCAAAACACTAATACCAATATACAAAACTGCACCAGACATTTTGATAAAAACATTAAAACTTAAACGTATTTCTTTCCAAAAATTAGGAAAATGTGATTTTTTTAGCTTTGAAATTAGATTGTTTTGCTTACCCTATTTGCAGATTATTTAGCTTGTTTTAAGGAAAAAAACTCATTTAATTTTTACATATTATTTTAGAAAACAAGACCATTTTTTTACTTGTCTAGAAAATGCTTCTCGATTTAAGAATTTTTAGATATTTGGACAAGAAACAAGACTAACACTCTAAGTAAGAAAAGCTTTTTTTGCAGTATAGGCATTCAACGAAGAAGTCTGAAGCTCCACGAGAACATTTAGTGCTCATTGTCACATTGTTAGTTGTTGTGGGACTCTCTTTTTTTAAGTACAGTGCTCTACTGAGTTGTTTTAGGTAAATCTCAAGCAGGTTTGATCATCATGGCAACTTTCTTTAGGGAGTATGAGCCTCCGTGGAACTCTGCCCAGTAAACACCATCTTGATATCGACTTCTGTAATGGCCGCCTCTGTACCACACACCATTCAGGTTGGAGTGGGCACACATGTGGTACCACCAACCACCCTTCTGGTAGTGAGCACAGTTACCTATGGATAGAGAGCATACGTCTTAACAATAGAACCGTAGAAAGAGCTAAAATTGACTGCAAAAGTGAGCTGAGCAAAAAATGACAGTATTCAAGCACACAGTACTTGTTCTTGTGGTATAGTATCACAGGAATTTATCATTAGATGCTGTGTGTAGTTTTCTGTTGTTTTTTCGTATATTACTACTAAAATATTACCACAATGCAGGATTATTATATACATTACAACTAAATCCTGTGGCTAAAAACTATAGAAATAATATTACAAGAATCTTACATACAGTACAACTACTGTAAATCCTGTGGTAAATACTAAAGAAATGTAAAAGTAATACAACACATTACCGCAATAATATTACAGGAATATTACGTACAGTACAACTAAATCATGTGGTAAATACTATAGGAATGTGAAGGTTATACCCCATATCACTGCAATAATATTACAGAAATATTACTTACAACTAAATCCTGTGGTAAATACTACATAAACGTGAAGGTAATAGCACATATTATCACAATAATATTACAGGAATATTACAGTACAACTACTGTAAATCCTGTGGTAAATACTACAGAAATGTGAACATTATACCACATATTACTGCAAGAAAATTACTAGAATATTACATACCATACAACAAAATTCTGAGGTAAAATGTCCCCCAAAAACAACCAACCCAGGCTCATTCTGAAAACGTACCACTATATACATTTCTGGAGAGCGCCAAATATGTACCAGGAGGTACGTTTGTTTTGCAATTTTTGTTTTCCCGTATCCACCAGAGACCTCTGTGTAAGCTTTTTGAGATCTCAAATTTCTCTCGCGAGTGCCATTCGCGCATGCTGTTCTCCCGTAAATCCACCAGAGGCAGCTGTTGATTGACTGATCGACTGACCCACCCTCCTCCTTCCCTAAACCCAACCAATAGTGTTTTCAAGAGCACAGATTGACCCGCCCACATACTTCCCTAAACCCAACCAACAGTTTTAAAAAGCAATCCAGAAAAAGAAAAGCCTTCACTTGATTTTTACCACGTTTTTTTAGATTTTACCACATTCTCACCCTGTTATTTACTTATGTATTTTATTTTTGGCTTCTGTTTTTGACTTACCCGCTTTCTGGAACCATTTTTCACTGGACTCCAACCCCATTGTCGTGGTCAACTCCTCTCTGTGTCTCAAGTCCGCCGACGTACATGGCGAGCTACTGGACAAACTGGTAACAGCGGAAAAGCCGTCCATACGGAGATAATCGGTCAGCTGCTAGCGCGAAAAGGAACGGCGTCATACCGCCCTGTAGTGTTCATTTTAAAGACGAAATGCAGCCATACATACCTCTGGCTACATAATTTGCGATCTCCAGAAATGTATATAGGGAAATGTTTTCAGAATGAGCCTAGTTGCAAACAACACAGTACAATTACCACACTAGTTTTATGTGTTGCTGTGTTATGTTATATCATCTGGAATACTACCATATGAGACATTTATATTAGGACATAATAAAAAGACAGATCACCTGTGTAGGCATCCTTATCACGGTCCAGAGTGGTGAATGCTTTATTGTTGTGCCATGAGAGGGAGTCTCCGGCAGTGCCTTGATAGCTGCCTAACCGTAGACGATACCAGTCACTCTCTGGTTCCACCCGAAAGCTGTCGTACTCTGCATAAACCTGTCGCCCTTGCCAGTCTTCCATTGCAACTCGCAGCTTGTAGGTGGCTTGAGAGGTGAGCCAGTACAGGTGGTCCAGACCCAGCCAGTATTCTCCATCCAGATTCCCAAAGCCTTGCTGTGTACGGGCAATAGTCATGTTAGTAATTTGAATAATAATTGCATTACAGCTGGTTCTTTTTTACCTCAGGAGTGGACACTATTCTGCAGCTTGTGTGGCATTATGGCTTCAAAGTATGGCCTGCTAGGGCTAATCCCATCGGTTGTGAAGGGCCATTGACTGAAACTGGATAATTAATTGCTAACAATGGGTAATAGGTAATGGTATGTGAAATTGAAATTACAGATGAACTGAAATGATCTAATACTTCTGGCGAGATTCTGAAATGAGCATTTGCACATTTTACTATCCCATGAGGCAATGAAGCAATGCAACTGATACTGTAGGTAACATAGCAATGATAGCATGATAACTGAAGTACACCTAGATCAGGGGTGACCAACCCTGTTCCTGGAGATCTACCTTCCTGTAGATTTCAGTTGCAATCCATATCAAACACACCTGTCTGCAATCATCAAGTGCTGTTCACGTCCTAATTAATTGGTTCAGGTGTGTTTGATCAGGGTTGGAGCTGAACTCTGCATGAAGGTAGATTTCCAGGAACAGAGTTGAGCACCCCTGATCTAGATCAAATGTATAGTACTGTGCATACATTGATGTGCCAAAACATTATGACCAACTGCCAAATATGTTGTTGGTTCTCCTTTTGCTGCTGAAAGAGCACATAAGCTTTACTTGACTCTTGAAGGAGTCCTGTGGTATCTGACAGCAAGATAGCAGCAGATATTTTAAGTCCTGTGGTTTGTGAGCTGTAACTATGCTTCTACTGGAAAGGGTGCTGTTGAGTCCAGCATTTGGGTGCTCACCCTGTAGTCTGTGTGGGTCCTAGTGCCCCAGTATTTGGATGAGGACTCTATGTGGTCAGTGAGGATCAACCCTCAGATTAGATGTAAACTGAGGTCCTGACTCTCTGTAGTCATTAAAAGATGTCCTTCAAAATAAATGCCAGGCATCCTAGCCTTTCTCACTGGCCTCTGTCCATTGTGGCCTCCCAACCATGCCCATATATTCTAATTGGCTTCATCCAGGTGGACTAGGTTTGCAACAATGATTGTATGGTAAATTCCAGGGTTTCTCAGCAGAACTTAGCACTGAGCAATACACTCCCTCCACAAACTTCAACAGTGCATCCTGGTGCCATCAATTGCCTTGTGATAAACTTAAAAGAAACAGGACTGTTTGTTATGACACATTCTTTCCATAACCATCATTACAATTTCATTTCACTTATGCCACAGTCATTCAGCCCAGAAAAGGTAGTCTTCATTGCCCTTAGCGCTGGGAACAAGTCATTCTGTTTCAGAAATACACTTTGCCATAACAATCCGGCCTTTGTCAACGTCAATAAAATCTTCCTGATGTTTCAGCTCATCAGACAGCATTCACATTTCACAGAACATATTGCAACAGCCACAAAGTAAGAATTTGAGGTTTCGAAGGCTGGCATCGTACTCAACATTCAATTATCAGAGATGCTATTACAGAAACTTACGTGAGACAAAGTCAAGTTTAGTACACAGTAGGTAAATAGTGTTTTGCTTCTTGCACCTTGTACTGGTCCCAGGTCCTGAAGAAGTTGACGGAGCCATCCTGTCTTCTCTGGATAACCGTCCAGCCACCCTGAGCTCTACTCTGGTCACACCAGGCCTGCAGCAGACGGTTGGTGTTGCGTGGTCGCAGCAGGTAGATGCCGCTGGTCTTCTCTCCTGACTCCAGCACATTATGGCAGTCATGCCACGGTCCTTTAGAAAAAAGCAAATGTACTTGTCATTTATTATATTTAGTGAATTATCCAGTTTTCACATCATGTGTGTCTTAAGACTTGTGCCTACCGGGATGGTTTTTGCTTACAGTTAGTGTTTTTTTTTGAGGATTTTTTCAGCATTCATACCTATTTTTATACAGTCTATGATTTATCCCCAATATATTTTCACTGGCGATGAGCAGTGTGAACGTGCAAACTCACTCCCTGAAGATGGTACCTAATGAAACACAGAAATACCCTGGTACACAAGGTGGCATTGAGCAAATATTCTGAGACTTGTTTGTTACACAGAAGTAGCTAGACACTCTTTGGGTTCCATTTGAAGGGCTCATCCTTATGCTCCAATTCCTTCTGAGGGTTCCTTGAAGTGGCCAGTTTTAAGCATTTTGGTTTGGATTGACACTTTAATATGGTGGCTATTCTTTTTGTGCCCTTCAAAGGATGATATCTCCTGTTTGGAATGCACTAAGTGTTTATGTGCTTGTTAAAGCCATTAACACTGTATTTGTTAACTGGCAAACAAAACACAGACTTTCTGAGTGCTCCAGTTTTCTTCACAATCCAAAGTGAATTGGATGAATAAATTGAACAATATGAATGAATGAATGAATGAATGAATGAATGAATGAATGAATGAATGAATGAATGAATGAATGAGAAAGTAAGTAGGTAGGTAGGTAGGTAGGTAGGTAGGTAGGTAGGTCAGTTGGACATATTGAATGAATGAGTGTGTGTGTGAATGAACAATTGTTTCCCAGTTCTGGAGGTTGCACAAGTTAGTGCACTTTCAGGGTTGGGTTGTGGCAGAAAGGGCATCCGCATGAGCCAGAGTAACAGACGGATCATTCTACTGTGTGGACTCCAGATAAAAAAGGGAGCCAGGCAAAATTAAATGAGTGGATATTGTAATTTGCCCCATGTATGACACAAGCTTCCTATATTAAAAGTAAATAAATTTTTAAGTAATATTCCGGGTGTTTCTTCATTGATTTCATTCTCTAATCAATACTATATGTTTTGCTATATGTTGTGGAAAATTATTTTGTAGTCTTTACCCACAAAGCTTGTGTTCTTGGAAATACCATTTCCATTTCCTATCGTCTTAACCTTTAGCCAGGATGTGACATCATTTGTATTGGAAAAACACAAACATCACAATGGTTTGAATGCATTTGGTGATGTTTTGTGTTATTAGCTGGGTTGTCTTGCTTTCAAACATTTAATTTTGTTTTCTGTCAAAAATTCAGATGACTGAACTTAATGAACGTCAAGATGATTCTCAATCACAATTTATATATTTAGCTTTCCGGCTTTGGGGGGGGGGGGGTCCTGGTTAAGACGTTTTTTTTTAGAATTAGCATTTGTATTGAGATGTGTGGCTCTATAATGAACAGGCAGTGTGGAGAAGCTGGACGGACGGTAGGGAAGGGCTGCATTTCTGTTGGTTCAGAACGAAGCAAAGGTCATGATCTGTATATTCTACAGTTATCTCTCATCCTTTACTTATCAGAGCTCACTATGGAGGAATTCACATTCCCACATACCAGCAGAAGTATTTCACCACCTTTTATCACTGGCACATTATGCACATTTACAGCTTAACACAACACATAGACCTAATACACTTCATTGAACATGTACACATAGACATCACCTATATACTATATAACTATGTTTATATATAATAACTTTAATGGCTAAAAGCTATTAGTTACTAGTTAATTAGTTATAGTTATTAGTAAGTAGGATAACAAATTCATTCATTCATTCATTCATTCATTTTCATTTCGGCTTAGTCCCTTTATTAATCTGGGGTCGCCACAGCGGAATGAACCGCCAACTTATCCAGCATATGTTTTATGCAGCGGATGCCCTTCCAGCCGCAACCCATCTCTGGGAAACATCCATACACACCCATTCACACTCATACACTACGGACAATTTAGTCTACCCAATTCACCTATACCGCATGTCTTTGGACTTGTGGGGGAAACCGGAGCACCCGGAGGAAACCCACGCCAACACAGGGAGAACATGCAAACTCCACACAGAAACGCCAACTGACCCAGCCAAGGCTTGAACCAGCGACCTTCTTGCTGTGAGGCGAACGTGCTATCCACTGCGCCACTGTGAGGCAGGATAACAAATAACCTAATAATTTGAATGCACATCTATGGATTGCTCTTCAGTGTTTGGACTTTCAGCAGTGTAAAATAAACCACACTGAACTGAACTAATCTGAACTTTAACTGGACTGACACGGTTTCAATTTCAATTTACTAGAACTTCTGCTAAGCTGGTTTGACATATTCTCTACATTGTAAAATAGAAATGAAGATGAATTGTATTGAATAATGCAATAATGTGCACCTTCTGTAAAGCTGCTTTGGAATAATAATTATTGTGAAAAGCGCTATACAAATAAACTTGAATTAAACTTACCTAGATATAGACTGTAAACTAAAAAATATGTTGTATTTTTGGATTTTAACAAGAATTTAGCTTACTTTATTTAATAAAGGTAAACTACAAACACACAAAATCCTTCTTTACGTAAGTACAATGATCATTTCTACACTAATATATAGTTCGAAATCCTCCCTCCGTTGTAAGTGTCAGCATGTGTCTGCTTTAAAACAGTTTAGCAGTAGCCGTAACTGGCTGTAATTGGCATCTGTTCAGTGGCTGAGCCGACGTGTGTCCTGTAATCTCACACTCATGTTGGTGGAGGCAAGAGAATTGCAGTGTAATTCCAGGGTTGTGTCACTTTAGAAGCTTTTCTAAAGGTTGTGATTAGCTGGCCTTTTTTTATGTGAATGTGTGTGCTGGGTACCAATACACAGCTTTTAACCTGACAGTCTACACATTGTGTGAAGACTAATGAGGGTCACAGCCTCTGATAAGACACTGTTTGGAATTTTCCAAGATAAAGTTCACTGGTCGCTGACACCCGGGCTTCTGAACTACATGGGAAACACTGATGTGACCCATATCTGGGAGTCTCACACTTTCTGCATCAACTTTTACTATTGCTGATGCTTCATGTTAAAGTTTTGAACGTTGACTTTAAATTTAAACTTTAGCACATTACTCGGCCAGCAGACTTGAAAAATACCTCAATGTTGTGGCTTGTTGAGGAGAGCTGTGCTGTTACTTTACAAGCTAGTTTTAAGATTAGTTTTAAGGTGCAAGCATGATAAAATGAGGGCCAAATTTAATTGAAGGATCACATTCAGTAAGTTCTTTCAGCTAAATTTACACCATGAATTGTAATGATACTTATATTTGCGTTGTTTATTAACAGAATGTGTTGTAGTTTTCTCATCTACTGCTTTAAAGCATCAAGATCTTTAGTATCAGATGGATTCTGGTTGACTTTCTTTGTTGTGCATTAGGTAGAAACGAAATCATTCTGAAGGCACTTTTACATGACCATGATGTACATAACATGGAAACACTTCATGGAGATGATAATAGTATCACTTTAAAAAGCGTGCACAATTTTGCATTTTTAGGCCTCCAAAATGTCAAAATTATTATTATTCATTCATTCATTCATTTTGGCTTAGTCCCTTTATTAATCTGGGGTCGCCACAGCGCAATGAGCCGCCAACTTATCCAGCATATGTTTTACGCAGCGGATGCCCTTCCAGCTGCAACCCATCTCTGGGAAACATCCATACACTCCCATTCACACTCATACACTACGGACAATTTAGCTTACCCAATTCCCCTATAGCGCATGTCTTTGGACTTGTGGGGGAAACCGGAGCACCCGGAGGAAACCCACGCCAACACGGGGAGAACATACAAACTCCACACAGAAACGCCAACTGACCCAGCCGAGGCTCGAACCAGCGACCTTCTTGCTGTGAGGCGAACGTGCTATCCACTGCGCCACCGTGAGGCCCATTATTATTTTATTTTTTTTAATTATTATTGAAAATGGCCTCTTAACATAATTCCAACAATATTGTTCCACTCTCATTATATGGACTTTATTATTTATTAAATTTTTTATTTAATTTTCAAAATAAGTTGTGTTTGTTATAGTTATATACCATATTAAAGAGATAGTTGACCCAAAAATGAACCTTTACTCACTTTATACTCACCCTCAGGTGGTTCTAAAACTGTATTTGTTTCTTTTTGTTGTTGTTTAACCAAAAAGAAGGTATTCTGAAGAATGTTATAAACTGGTAGCCATTAACAAGTAAGTCTTCAGATATTCTTCAGATTATGAAGAGTTCAGATGCAAAAACCTCTAAATGCCACCTGAAACTTTCTTCAAAAATTAGCATTTTTGTCAGGCTCCTGAGTGTAGGTTCAGTAATTTCAATTTTATGGTAAATATTATGTTCTTTTCATGGTCATTAAAATGAAATAATTCAACCTGAACATAAGAGTCTGAGAAAAAAGCTATTTTCAATGGAAATTTCAGACGGCTCTTTTCATATCCTCTTTTGTATTCATCGAAATAATCGATGAAAATAGGTTTAGAACTCAAAATAGGTTTAGAACAAGTTAAGGAAGAGTTAACAATGGCAGAATTTTTATTTTGGGGTGAACTTTTGGGGTGAAGTCGATAATTTATCTTGCATATTGTAACATATTTAGCAAATTTGGGCAGAATTTTGTCAATGGGGAATTTGATTGACTGCTATTTGCTGTGATGATGTCATGTTGTTGATTTCTCAATAAATAGATGGACACTATAGCTGTTTTTTTTTGTGGCTGAATAAATGCATACGACCAAAGCATCTACACAAAACCAATTCGATGAATGCACACCACTGGATGTAGTTGAATGTGGAGGTTAAAACATTTTAGACCCCATTTACAGCCTGCAAACTATATTTAGTAAGAATATTAACAAAAATGCATTCACCACCCATGTTTTAGTATCTTTAACAAGATAAAAGCACTAAAACACTTTAGCAGCTACATATACACCCTGCCTTCGGGGATGTTTTGCTACCTGGAGATTTAGTGCTGGGGAAACTGATGAAGGGTGTCTCTGTTGGTGCACCGGGAGAATCATCAAAGGTCTCCAGCAGTTCTTGAGGAGCTTGTGCCTGATGAAAAGGGGCACTTTGGTCTCTTTGGACATCTTTAGGCTCTGTGTTTATATTCACCAACACGCTCGACTGTTGAACCGGAAATGATGTTGCTTCCTGTTAAGAAGTTCATAAGAAATCTCATTTGGTTTTAGCGGGCTGCACCTGCATGTTTGAGAGAAACTGAACACTCAGATGGCTCTTACCTGCAGCTCTTTGGTGGGAGTCTTGAGCTGGTATTGTTTCTCCAGAAGTGTGATTATCTGGCTCTGGTTGTTCACTAGAGAAGCAAGTGTGTCATACTTTTTTTCCAGGTCTATGTAATTGCTGGACACCTGAAGCAGCTGGACACCATCACACAAGAGCAACAAGAATCAAAATTTGTATAAAAGCACAAATCAATTCATGAGTTGTCCAAATATAAAGTAGCTTTCCATAAAATAAATGTGTCAGTGCTTCCCTTGTGAAAAAGAAGTGCATGTATTTGTACTGAGTATGCAGTTTTAGTGTACTTCAAATCTTGTTTTTAAGTAAAAGGCTTTTTTAAAAAAACACTTGAAAAAAAAATTATATTAATTTAAAAATTATAATTTACTCTTAAAAAAAAATTTTGGTGCCAAAATTAAACAATTTACTTTAAAGTACTTTACTTCAAGCTACCAAAAATACCCTTTTATTTTAAAGTTTGTGTGTATTACTATAATCATTTTAAGTGCGGTTTGATATGCAGTTTTGTATTTAAAGTCATTTTAAATGTACTAAATAACTTTCACAGCACGGTGGCGCAGTGGGTAGCACAATCGCCTCACAGCAAGAAGGTCACTGGTTTGAGCCCCGGCTGGGTCAGTTGGCGTTTCTGTGTGGAGTTTGCATGTTCTCCTTGTGTTTGTGTGGGTTTCTTCCGGGTGTTCCGGTTTCCCCCACAATTCCAAAGCCATGCAGTACAGGTGAATTGGGTAAGCTAAATTGTCCATAGTGTATGTGTGTGAATGAGTGTTTATGGATGTTTCCCAGTGATGGGTTGCAGCTGGAAGGGCATCTGCTGCGTAAAACATATCCTGGCTAAGTTGCCGGTTCATTCTGCTGTGGCGACCCCAGATTAATAAAGGGACTAAGCCGAAAAGAAAATGAATGAATGAATAAATATGTATAAATAAATTTCCTGTACTTGGGTACATACTAATATATTCGATAAACAACATTCAAGTTTCAAGAGAAATTAGATGTTACATTAAAACATCTAAATTTGTCATATATGCTTGTCAATCCATTCTAATTTCATTTAAACCACACGATACTTTAATTTATTCCAATTAACATACTACTTCTACTACTACTAATGATGATAATAATAATAATAATAATATTAAGAAAATGAAGAAGAAGAATGCATTTTTATATTGCATTTTTCAGATCCTACGAAGCATAAACTTAAACACTAATTAATACTTTATATGTTATTAGGTGTCTACAGCATTACATTGTTTACACATTGCAAAAATATATTTACTATCTGTATAGCCTACTTAAGAATATTTTTTCTAAGTACTCTTTAAAACTAAGTAGGCCTACATCTTTGAAGGATATTTGCATCATGTGGTATGCTTTTGTGTCAGAACTGTGCAGTTTTATATCATTTAAAGGGATGGTTCACCCAAAAATTAACATTTACTCACTATTTACTTACTCTCGCTGGTTCAAATGGTTCTAAACCTTTATGAGTTTCATTTTTCTATTAAATACAAAAGAAAAATGAAAACTTGTAACCCTTGACTTCAGAATATCTTCCTTTGTGAGACAGAAAACAGAAAAAAGAAACTCATAAAGATTTGAAATGAGCAAAATGATGAACTATAACTTTTTTTCTGTGAACTATCACTTTAATTTTGAAACTTAAGGAACAACCCAGAAAGCAGGAGATTTAAGCTAAAGCCTCCGTTTCCATCAGACAACCGAGACCTATATCATGTGTCTTCCCAGCAGGAAACGCTGTATGCTCTAACTCTACCTGTGATGTAGCATTAAGCAGCAGCCCCTCGAGCCGCCGTTGCTCCTCCACCTGCTCCTTCTTCTGGATGATCTCGCTGAGCAGCTGAGCATAGAGCTGGGCGATGCGGGCGTTCATGTTGACACTCTCCCTCCGCAGAATCCTCATCTCACCGGCCAGGGCGCCTTCCTCCTCCAGCCGCCCGCGCATCTGATCCAGCTGATCCTGCTGCCGCTGCAGCAGCACCCGCAGAGACTCCACCTCAGAGTGGTTGACCCGCGCCGTCTCGGTGCTCACGCAAAGAGCCCCCGTTAGCTTCTGCTGAGGCACGATGAAGGTGTAGGAGCAGCGGTTTGGTTTACCCTCTGAAGCTCGAGATGGCCTTTTCTGGTTGGCATCACCCTTCGGGGAGTCTGAACTGACAGATTCCTTGCGTCCATCTACACAACACAACCCACCACAAAGCAACAGGAGAAGCAAGGCACAAGACGCTGGAATCTCCATAGATCCAATGAACTGTCTGATAGAAGCCTGCAAAACCAATAATACTAAATGTTAGCTATTCACATACCAGCAAACATGCAGGCACTGCAAGCTACGACTAGCTCACACCAAATCAAAACCGGCGCAGTGCAGGCTAGTATAGCCCACAGCTCTGGGCCTACTGCGGGCTTTGTGTGAGTAGCCTACACTAGCAGACAGCCCACCATAATTCCATGAAGGCCTGGTGTTGGCGAGCACAGGGCGCTTGAGAGTGTGATTAATGACTAAACGTTGGCCCAAGTATAAGTGTTGGCCCTGCATAGGCAACCCTCGTCTAGCCCCCAGAAAGCCCTCACTATAGACCCAGACTGGACCCTTATCAGCTTTGCACCATCAAATAATGTTTTTTTCATTGATAGAAACAGATTGAAAAACCCAGATGCATTGATAAAGTTGATGAGATAATTAAGCGTTTAATTGAGCGTTATTGACAATTGATGATAAAAACCTGCTGTTAAGAAGCAGAGTTCCAGTGAGGGGATATTGAAGGCTCCTGGGAGTAAGGTGAGGGCCTCCCATGCAGGGGCCAATGTTTCAAGTTGTACATTCAATACAGGTAATGCACATTTAATACAGCAGTCCTGCTGACTCTGATGGCAATATGTTGTACTGCCCGTAGTAAATGCACACCTTCACAACCTGACATGGGAGACATGATATAGGTGAAAAAATGAATTGTATTTACTAGGAGCTTTGTACGATCACAGTTGAATCATTGAAGACACATTGAATGTTTTGACAATGTTTTTGTCGTTTCTGGACTTTAAACGTCTCGGGAACATTCCTGTCGGAGGATGAGGGAGCTCTCAGATTTCATCTAAAATATCTTAATTTGTGTTAAGATGATTGGTCTCAGAGGATTAGAACAATATGTGGGTGAATGAGTAATTAACAAAAGAATTTTCTAATTTGGGTTAACTAATCCATTAACTACCATTTTGTGGCTCTATATTCATTTAAATAAAACTATTTCCAGCATCATCTTTAGTAATGCTGCTCGAAGGTGGCATGAATGCAGCAATTCCAATTATATTCTTTAAAGTCGCCATGAAACGAAAGTTCAAATTGACGATTGGATGAATTCAGAGCAGAAAAGAGACACCCACTGAAATGCCTGGCAAAAAAGGGATTTCCGTGTGACCAGAAGTGAAGAAAAGTCATTTCGAGGTGGAGGGAAGGTTATAATATTAGATTATGAGGTTAAAGTTTAATATGTTTATAAGGCCAAATAATTTTTTACAAAATGAGGCTGTGCACAGATACATCATTTATAACAAGAACTATATATGTATACATATAAAAACAAGAAGTGTAAATTTTGATTTGATGGCAACTAAAGTCTGCATGAACTTGCTGTAGACATTTCAGTTTGGTGATGTATTTCCAACTGAGACTCAATACAGTGTAGGGGATGGGGTTTTATTTTGTGCTCCTGCTTTCACTCGCACCAAACTATTGGGGAAGGGCGTGGCTAAGCATATTTTATCCAACCTGTCAAACTGACATCATCAGAGATAGACCGCTGTTCCAGAGAGGAAGCAATTGGTTAGAGTTTGATTGAAGATTACCAAAACAACGGCTCACGTAATTGTTCGGTAATTGTTCACCCTAAGACTAACATTGTGCACTAGCAAAATAAACATTGTAAATTTTAATTTCATGTGGACTTTCATACTACGGACGAAGTAGATCATAGCAGGCATAACGTTATATAAACTTATGCAGGCATTAAGTCAATGAACTTCAATCAGGCACTAAACAGCCTTCATCTACTCACCCTCCACTTGTTCCAAATCTGTTTTTGTCTTCTGTTAAACACAAAAGAAGATATTTTGAAGAATGTTAGAAGCCAGTAGTTTTTGCATACTATTTTAAACATTCTTCAAAACATCTTCGTGTTCAACAGAAAAAAGGATACCCATAAAGCTTTAGAGCATGTGAGTAAATAGTCCGTTTAATTCATCTGTGTAAAATTGCCTTACAGTTGTGTCATGTGGAAAGTTATATCAGATGTTCTTTTCCACTGATCTGGACTTCTTCACTGTTTTAACACTGCAACCACACACTCAGTCAGTCATGAGCGGAACTGAAGAGGCCTGCAGTTTTTGATGTATGCCAGATGTTCCTGACGATGGGGGTAAGAACAGTTTTGCCTTTTTGGGGGGGTAATTAGCAAGTCAACAGAAACAGAGCCTGAGTCAACCACATCGTTTCATCTGATCGTCAAAATCAATTGCTAAAGTCAATACTGGATGAAAATGACAGCTTTGGCACACATCATAAATGTCGTAAGCAATTAACAGTCTAAACAGGCACCACTACTTTTAACAAAGCTTGAAAAAGACCTAGATGTCTATGGAAACAGAGGACACAAGTAGCATCAGAATCAATGTACAGATGCGTAAAAACACTTGAAAACTATTAGTTGATATATGATTTATTTGAGGAAAAATGTTATTTTTCTTTCATTACGGTAAACTACTGAGGACATTTCATCTCAATTTAAAATACAAATTTTCACCATTTCTTTGCATAAAATAATGAAAAAAATGCCATTTTTTAGATATGTTTGATTTTTAGACAAATTCAAAACCAAAGTACACTGTAAAAAATGATGGGTTCCACAATTGATTTGTGTTGGGACAACATGAAGGAATTCATTGAACTTGTTCGTTTTTACAAATATACAGGATTCAACATAAAACAATTCAGTTATCTCAAAAAAACTCATAGCTCATTTTAAACAAGTAGTCTGAACAAACAGCAAACATCAACAAACAGCAAACAAACATCAACGTGTTGTCAAGAAATCAGAATAAAATAACCCTGATTTTCAATCACAACAAATGAAAACATCTGTTATTCTGACCAGTTGTCGGTTTCTGAAAATAAAGGCTCTAACTACTAATATTTTAATAGGAAATTTGGAATAAAAATATTCATACCTTTAAAGGATAAAACAATTATCATATTTTCTCAAACTCATAACTAATAACATCTAGCAAATCCCGAGAAACCGATAGTAATTCTATTTTTTCATATCTGTGTACACTGGAAGTTTTGCTTATGAAGACAAATGACATTATACAGACTATATAAAATATTAAGAATATACAATATTTAATACCCAATTAATGGATAAGATTCTTACCGGGGATACAAAATGTATATGCCAGTTTTAAGGTTTCGTGAAAAGAAAAACTTATTAAAAAATAACTATTCTGAACAAAACAAATCAAATTGTGAACAAACAATTGTTCTTACCTCCTCAGTTATCACGGGATGATCTTCTGTTTTTGGTCTTAGCTCTGATCAGCTCTGAATGATCCAAGCCGATTTTAGAACCAATGGTCTGAACTGGGGCCTTTATATATAAAACTTTACAATATCCATAAAAAGAAATGTATCAATACAAGACGGCTTTAATAATTGAGCATGACTGCAGCAATGGTCGCTTGGTCGAAGCTCCAGCTGCTCTTCAGTGGAGATGTTCAAAGGCAGACACCCAGACTGACAGTAAACTTTTAAAGCAGGAAGATCAGCTCCTGTCAGAGGATCTGTAAACAAAGACGTGTGTCATTACAAACCATCCTAATGAGCGCAGCCCCTTCTATCTGCTGGTCTGTTTCCCCCACCACCCTCTCCTTCACTCCCTGCCAAAACACCAATATATGTAGATATAATGTAATGCAAATGTATAACATGTCTTTATTAAGTTTTACAAGGTTTTACAATATATCAAACCACCCCATTATCCAAGACTTACCCCAGACGGGGGGATAATAGTAATAATTTATTCAAAATGATAAAATTAATAACAATAACAACTTCAGACTTCAAAAGTTTCTTCGATATCTCCATTTTTCCCAAAGTTCCAAAACACCTCCCAGATATCTCAGAATTACTCAGTAGTAGTACAGATTTTATTCCAGCCAAACCTAAAGAAATAAAATATAGAATAGGAAATATTGCGAACATTTCCATGCTCCATTAAACAGCGCATGAAACATTATTGAAAAAATATTAAAATTTCACAGCAGGGCTTATAATTTTACATTTAATTACAGTAAATATGTTGTTCCATTTGTTCAGTAACCTATATAAAATAAGCAGTTCCTTTGATATATTACAAATACTTTTATTCTCTATATTTTTTAATATATGTTAAATCATATAATATAGTGACCATAAACATAAGTCATTTTTAATTTGCATCAGGAATGAATATATATAGCCCATTAATACTGTGTAGTACATTTTACAATATATAAAGTAAACTACATACAATTTGTTTACTTACAGATTAATTTACATTTCTTTGAATAAGATTATTGTAATGAACTTTCTTTGGGTTTTAATATAACTTATTAACATTTTATATACACAAGTTTATAAGGGATAGTTCACCCAAACATTGGAACTGACTCACTATTTACTCGCCTTCAAGTGGTTACAAACATTTATGAGTCTCTTTTTAATTCATTCATTCATTTTCTTTTCGGCTTAGTCCCTTTATTAATCTGGGGTCGCCACAGCGGAATGAACCGCCAACGTATCCAGCATATGTTTTACGCAGCGGATGCCCTTCCAGCCGCAACCCATCACTGGGAAACATCCATACACACTCATTCACACACATACACTACGGACAATTTGGCTTATCCAATTCACCTATAGCACATGTCTTTGGACTTGTGGGGGAAACCGGAGCACCCGGAGGAAACCCACGCAGACACAGGGAGAACATGCAAACTCCACACAGAAATGCCAACTGACCCAGCAGAGGCTCGAACCAGCGACCTACTTGCTGTGAGGCGATTGTGCTACCCACTGCGCCACCACGTCCCCCTCTTTTTAATTCTGTTTAACACAAAATACATTTTTTGAAGAAAGTTCAAAACCTAACCATCGGCTTAGTAGTTTTCAAGCTTTCTTCAAAATATCTTCTTTTGTTTTCAGCAGAAGAAATAAACTCAAACGGGTTAGGAACACTTGAAAGGTGAGTACATGGTGACAGAAATGTCATTATTGAGTGAGCTATCTATTCAATGGTGCAGGAACATGCAGTGGGTCACCCCAGCCGAGAGACGGCGCGCGCAAAATCAAACATCCAGGGTGCGCAGGCGTGTGTAGTACAGCTTCTGCGCATGCGCCAGCACGCCACATGGCTATACAGGATTTTTCAAGATGGACGCAGTTTAACAAGACGTGAGATATTTTAGCTAGGATTTTCGTATTAAAAATCAGTTTAAGCTTTCTACTCTCGACTGGGAAGGGTTATACTGACCCTACAATATGGGGAAAGATAAGGTATGTGTTTAACTTCTATAGACTGCGATGCACAATTAGCCTGTCTTTATGTTTAGAAGACTGCACATGTCGTTATGTTGACTGTCAATTAGCGTTTAAATATATGTGCCGTTTGTTTCTGGTTAAAAGTTCTTAATTAGCAAATGGCAACGTAATGTATTACCAATCAAAGGTGGAGTTAATCTGTATTTTTTTTTCTGTTTTCGTCTCAGAGTAAGAACCAGAAGAAAGCCCGAGAGGCTGCGACACGTGTGGCGGAGGAGAGTTACTCTAATGTCCCGCACACATTCGTGTTTCACCGCGGACAGGTCGGCAAGAATGTCGGTCAGCTGATGCTGGACATGAGACGAGTCATGGAGCCTTTCACTGCCAGGTCTCTAAAGGTAAAACGACACTACTCTACATTATTGGAAGGGCTAAAGTTCGCTAAAAAAAAAATGAAACGTTGCTGTTAATACGGTATATTCACCCTCATGTTATCCAAGATATAGGATACTGTTTTCTTTGGTTGAACATTTCAGAAGATTTTTAACCGCTATTGGGGAAGTTGGTTATTCTAACATCTACTGACACTTTGAGAGGCAAAAACATATACATACCAAACAAAATGAATATCCATGACTTGACAATACATTGACCTTTATTGAAACTAAATAACTGATCTCTGTGATTTAAAAAAAAAATTACATTTATTTACAACAAATTGTCATTTTGGGTGAACCTTTCTTTTAAACCTTGTTGTTGCATACTGAATTATTAACAATTGTTGTCCTTCAGGTGCGGAAGAAAAACGTCTTGAAAGATTTTGTAGCTGTGGCCGGACCGTTAGGAATAACACACTTCTCAATATTTACCAAAACAGAAAATACTGTAAACATGGTGAGTATAGTTACAATATAAATTGTTTAGTGTGGTTCCACATGCTTATTAGACAGTGTGTGATAGTAGTAACTGACTATCTACAATTTTTACAATGTTATTTTCTTTCCCTTAAACATGTCAGAGAATATAGAGAATAATGTCTGCTGGGTACTTATTTGGCTATCTGGGTACTTTTTAGTTTTGATTGGCTAATTTGCTTAATGGGATTGTATTTCTTTCCCTCATTAAAGCTTGTACTTATTTTTTTCTCCTTATTTTCATGTTCGACTTTGTTTTATATCAAAGTTTGTTAATGTTGGGATTCACTCTCTCTCTTTTTCCCCATAGAGGCTTGCAAGACTTCCCAAAGGTCCAACGTTATATTTTCGTGTTGCAAAGGTATATTTTCACTACTTTTGACTTGTCCTTAAATCTGTTTCTCATATCGGATGGCACAAATGATGACATTTTAGTATTTTGACTGTTGAGTGATGTCTTTTTAAAGTAAACGCACTGATGTGTCCAGTTTCACATTGATTTAGGCATGACAGAAGTACGGACTTTGGTACCAATCAGTACTAAAATTTTGAATACCAGCTTTTGAGTTGAATATTCAGCCAATCACAGTCAAATCTGTTGTGCACACAGTGCCCAGTCAGCAGTGTTTTAAGAACCTGCTTAAATTTGAGCAAGAAGTTGATGTTTTTCAAATTTCAGTACTGATTAGTACTCGAGTATGTACTTTTGCCATCCCCACATTGATTGATTGCATATTTAATGCTCTTTTATTTGCTTGTTGTAAAAGTACATGGTCTCTTTGTTTCAGTACACACTCATCAAAGATATAGTTTCGTCATTAAAGAGGCACAGAATGCATGAACAGCAGTTTTCCCATCATCCTCTGCTGGTGCTAAATAATTTTGGCGTAGAAGGCATGCATGTAAAGCTGATGGCCACCATGTTCCAGAATATGTTCCCCTCAATCAACATACACCAGGTAAGGCACTCATTCACAGCCAGAAAAATAGTTTCTGTGCATGTGATGCGAGTATAGTCTTCTGAGATCTGTGAAGTGTACACCAACCAGCTGATGTTCTTGTCCTTATAGTAGTCACATGGTATGATCATTTGTGCCCATTTTTGATCACAAAACTCTTGTCTCTCAGCTCAACCTCAACTGTATAAAGAGATGTGTGCTGTTAAATTACGATCCGGTGTCTCAGGAGGTGGAGTTTCGTCATTAGTAAGTTTGGATTTGCATTTTTTGGTTTGTAAAGCAGTAGAGGTGCACTTGATGAAAGTTTTACACATGACTTTCCCGTGATTGTTTTCAAAGTAAACGCACTGATGCACTCTAAAGCAAGTGCTCTTGTGTGCATTATTTGGGACATCTGCTAACCCTCTCCCTGTCATTCTGCAGTAGTTTGAAGGTGGTTCCTGTGGGCATGAGTCGAGGGGTGAAGAAGCTAATGCAGGAGAAGTTCCCCAACATGAGCAAGCTGGAGGACATCAGTGAGCTCCTCATGAAGTTAGTTTTTTATTGCATAGAAATTATATACATAATTTGGTGCATGTGATGAAAGTTTATTGTAATTGATGGTACGGTGATTTATTTCAAAGTAAACGCACTGATGCACTGGTTTAATACCTACATTTATAATGCATGTAGTTAATTGTATAAGTCACTTTGTCGATGGTAAAAAAAATTAATTTCCCCCTCTTTCAGAGGTGTAAACCTTTCAGAAAGCGAGGCAGAGCAGGATGAGGAGCACAACATCACAGAGTTACCCCAAGTGTACTCTGGCAGAGGGAACATGATGTCCCAGCAGAGTGCAGTTCGGCTGACTGAGGTGATGAAAGATTTTGCACACCACTGTTTTTTTTTTAAGCAACTTCTCCTAGTCCTTGGTTATGTTAAGAAATATAACTTGGGTAATTTTGGCCCGGTTTACATTTGAGGGCTGTACCATGAAGCTGGATTAGCTGGCTAGCCAGTTAAGTTTCATTTTAGCTTGCACCAACCTTAGGTTTTAGGTAATATTAAGGCTCATGCAAATATGTCTGATAAACTGATAATCCATATCATTTGCAAATATTTAAGAAATGCGACAAAATGACAGCCGGCTGCTTTGTATTCCCATTTGACTTGTCGTTTGCTTAGTTTAGTCACTTTAGTTTTTGTTGATGTGCTCTGAATCATAGCTAAACAGCCAATTAGTGCACAACACACCATGCTGACAGTTGGCCCACCTCTCGGACTAGATTGTTTGTTTGATTCCGCATATATAATCAGGGTCGTTGTTGAGAGCGCTCTGATTGGCTGTTCAGCTATGAATCGAAGCACGAGAACAAAAACTGAAGTGACTAAATCAAGCAAATGACACAAGTCAAATGACAATCTTTCCAATAGAGTCTTTCCATTGCTTTATGAGCTTTTATATATAAAAAGATGTTAAGGGGATTTTGTTTGCGCAACAGGACTGAAACACTTTTTTTTGCACATTTTACGGACACTTATGAACATTGCACATACATGCACTTTGAACACCCACTGGACACTCTTAGACATTCATGCACATTTGCACACACCCTGGGCATATTTTGCGTTCTAGTGTACTCTATACAGGTGAGTGGGCTTGACAAACCATCTATAGGATACACTCCTTTCTTATGCACCAGGCACTTTGTTAGAAATACTTCTATGTTTCTGTTTGTACAGATAGCTCTTTTATACTTTTATACCTTGTACTTTTTTGTACAACCACTTAAGCTATATCGTAAGTCGTTCAATAGTTTATATTTGCTTTCATTTCCTATTGCTTTTATTTCTCCAAATTTTGATTCTTGTTGTTGCTATTATTTTGTTGTTATTATTTTTAAGGTCACATGTGGTTGTGTAAGCATTTTACTGGATATCGTGTATGTGTGTGACAAATAAAATTTGAATGGCCAATTTAAAAACCTGAATGGATGAGTTTTGAAAACTATTAATTTAGAGATAATTTGACGTCGTCTTGTTACAGATTGGCCCCAGAATGACTTTGCAGCTGGTGAAGATAGTAGAAGGCATGGGAGAAGGAAGTGTGCTTTATCATTCCATTGGTGAGTATAGCTTATTGTAAGAGATCGAAATATTGAGCATAACAGTAAACCAGTCTAAAATGTGGATGTCTGCAGTCTCAAAAACCGAAGAGCAGATTCAGGAGATGCTAAAAAGGAAGGAGAAACATCTGAAACTGAAAGAAGAGAGGAAGAGAAAGCAAGAGCAAAACATTGCCATGAAAAAAGAAAAGCGCGATCTGAACAAGTGAGTAGACTCGATCATCTGCTGCTGTGGGGGTGCTGCTGCTGCTACATTGTGGTTAAAAACATTACCCAGGTTAACCATGTTCCCTGTTGTGTCCTGCAAAGTAAAAAAAAAAAAGAACATATGTATGTTAATTATATTGTGATAATTATTACCTTTTATAACCCAGCTCAAATTTAAGTTAAGAAAATTGAGGACAACAAATGCTGGCAAGTGTATTTTTTTGGAGGGATTTACTTCAAAAGGTAAATCAAAATAATCATAAGTGCTCATTAAATAAGTATTAATACCTGGTTATTTACAATCTTTTTTTTCCAATGGTACCAGTAAACAACCATTTGATCACTAGGGGCATAATGATACACTTGAACCATTCAGTATGAGGCTTTTGCATTACAATTTTGAAAATAATATGTGTGAAATATGATATTCTCAATACCACTGCGCTCAAAGCAGCCCAAACGACATGCATTAATGGCCAAGTTGCATTCTCATACTCCAATTGAGCTTAGCTCCTCATCACGCTGCCGGCGTTCTAAAAAAACACAGTGATCTTATTGATTGAATAAGGTTGAAAGACACAGTCAGGAATTATTCGGCCTTTACATTAACTGTTGCAGTATTCTTTCACAAGCCTATTTCAGTCAGAGCGTAATTCTTGTTATTGCAGACTAAAATGAAAGGTCACAACAAAAGTTAGTGCTTAAGGGGTTTTGCTGTGAAAATATACACATCTTAGGTTTTTTTTTTTTCTATTTATATAAAGGGAACACAGAAAGTGTCTAGCTCTCTTAGCTGCTTAAAGCCTACTACATCATATTTGATACAGGAATGACTCTAAATGATCAAAATTAAGAAAACTCTTAAACTCTCCAACAGCAACAATAGTATTAAAAAATAATGTTAACATTTTTGATACAACAAATGTAACCTTTGGATAAATTCACATTGTGAAAATGTCATATGACACATCTAAAGCAGGTCACATGCCTAAGGAGAAGCGCAGCACTCATGAGGAGAAGTGCCTCATCTATCAATATATTTGAGGTATAACCCACAGGAGTAGCACTTTCTATATGCAAATTTAATGTTGTTTAATATTAAACAATGCAGATGGTGTGAAAAGAATTTGGACAGTGTCCTGGCAGGCCAAACTCTTTTAGTGAAATTTGTGGACATAAAAATATAATTGCAAAATTCAATTATAGCCTGTTTTTATTATTAAGACTTTTGTATTATTCATTATACAGTAAGTCATTCAGTTTTGTTTTGTTTGTAAAAGTCAGGGAATTTAACATTTGGTTTAGAATGGGGTACCCTGTG
>CAIGQW010000272.1:1605774-1653510 GCA_903798125.1 Danio choprae
TACTCTAAATGTTTAATTTCCTACAGAAAAAAGAGCTTAGAGGGCATCAAGAGAAAGCGAGAACAGGAAGGCCAGGAATCAGATAATGAAGTGGAGGATCCTGGGACGCTGGAGGGCCAGGCTCCAGCGGAGGAGTCTGAGGACGAAGCGGAGTATTACAGACAGGCAGTAGGAGAGGAACCAGATGAAGGTATAGCTTCGTACACATTACATTAGAAGTTCTTCTGGTGTAATTCAATCAATTTAATTTAGCCCTTTAACTCCATTTCAGACATGTTTCCTGGAGCAAAAAGGAAACACCGCCCTGGCAAGTCACCAAACCCCTTCAAAAAGAGGAAGATGTCACCGGGGAAGGGCCGTCCTCCACATGATAAGAAGAGTTTCAAGTCTGCTGACCGAGGAAAGAAAGCTGGCGGGAAGCAGTTTGGCCATAAGAAAACACTGGAAGGAAGGAGCCAGTTTAAAAAGAAATTTGTCAGAAGGGAAGAGAAGGGTAATAGGTTTGGGCAGAAAAAAGGAGAAAGCGGTAAGAGGTTTGGTGGAAAGAAAACATTTAAAGGACGCGCAACAACGAAACAACAAAGAGGCTCTGGAGGAAGAAAAGACTTTAAACACAAGAAGGGAAAAAGCTGAAGGAAGTGAAAGCGCAAACTTTAAAGCGCTGAACCGAAAGGTGGAACTGTTGTTTCATAACTGATGTATCGTCTCTACGCCGAATAATCTTGCATAACGTCAAAATTGTGCCTTGTATATATTTATAGAGTTGGTTGCATTTACCAATAAACAAATCGTCAAGTAGCTTCTGTTGCTATTGTTCAAATGCTTTTAAGTGTGACGCATGTCTGTGTGATTTCACACATTGGTCTGTAAAAAGTGCAGCTTTTGCATGAGACAGGAAGTTTGACACATTTACAGGGGTGGCTGTCGGAGGATTTGGTGAAGCAGGGGTATATGGTAAGTTTTATCGACTTGTTTTTTATTAGATTATTTTTTGTACAAGTACGTTTTATAACAGGTTTGCACAGTCTCACAAAAATAAACTGGTGAGGGTTTAAAAAAAAAAACAGATCAAATGTTTCCTGTCAGGTGGTGTGTTTGTTAAGAGGTGGATTGCATCATATTTAATGCCAGTTGAGCAAAACAATTGCAATAAATTGAAATCTTTTAATTGAGATTTCTTGGGTAACAAACAGGTGTTTTATTTGGTAAAATGGTAGGTTTAACTCGACGAATTAAATAATTTTGTAGCAAAAGAAAAGACAAATGTCTCCATTTCATAAACAGCCTTAAATGTATAATTGTTCACAAGTGCTGAATTGATTGTAGCAAACTGTAGTATCACAATTTGACACTACTGTCCACCTTTTTGTGCGTACTTACTATAGTAACAAACTATTATGCATAATTGCGAGTGTTTAACGTAATGCTGTAGCATATAGATTAATAAATAATACTCTGTACTTCAGTGTATACTGTAATGATACATAACAAGAACTGAAAATAGAGTAGCTCAACTTGTTTTACAATGCAGGTGTTATATGTATTATTTTTAGTCATGGTATACTGTTAGCCACAGCGCATGTGATGTACTGCAGACAGTAATGTGTTATATACATCTGAGTGTGCTTGCACGCAGGGGGAGCACTTCTGTTTGCTTTACTTGACTTTGAGTTACTATAATGCATTATACTCGGGTCTTCCTCAATTCCCCTTCCCAAAATGCTGCTGTCTGGGTCGAAGAAATACAAATACACAAGTTGACCTCGCTCTGTTGGCCCCCAGTCCATTTTAGAATTCAGTTTAAGATTCTGTTGTTTTTTAAAAGCTCTTAACAATCAAGCTCCCATCTTTAAAGATCTCTACCCCTTAGCCAACTACTAGATCTTGAAGAACCGCTGACAGGACTCTTTTAGATGTCCTTCAATCTTCTTTAAAAACTAAGGGTCAAACAGTTTTATTTTTTTCAGTCAGTACCCCTCGTCTATGGAACCAGTAGCCACAAGATTGCTGCCACACACCGTACATTACTACTTTTAAAAACAAGGTTGAAAACATCTTGTCTTTGTAGCATTTTAATAGTATTGTCTTTGTTATTTTATCTTGTTTTATTACGTTTTTTACATTAAGCACTTTGGAGCTTTGTTTAATGAGCTATATAAATACATTTGAATTACTTTTGTATAGTCCCGTTTTTTATAAACTTGCCTAAATTTCAAACATTAAAATATATATTTATCCGGTAGTGTTTAACTAGTGTGTCCTGATTTTGCTTCAGTGGTGTAAGCAACTAATTAAAATTGGCAAAAGAAATAAAAGATGAATGGCTTTGGTGAATGATCAAAGCATAAATAACATTAAATTATACTAGAACGTTAGCCAAGAAAAGTATTGTTAGTATTGCTCGTTGGTATTTTAGAATATTCCAGATAAATAACCAAAGGGGGATGTTGTAGAAGAACCTTTAAGTGAACCATACTTAAAATAAGTTACCAAATCCAGTGCAAAACCAAACATCAACAAAATGACCATTTTCAGACTATGTTAATTGTAAATTGTTTATACATAATATTGTTATTTCCAACGTTTGAACAGCTTGTAATGAAATTAAAAAAGACCCTTACTTCCTAGCTTGCCATTAAAAAGCCAGAAGACACTACATGTATCAAAGAGAGATTATTAAAATTTACAGTCTTTAAAATTAAAATCTATATTCTATAGTCTTAAATATACTTGATAATATATCATATAATTTAATTACATGATCTGCTGACATAATGCCAGCACAATGTAATCATATGATCAGATCTTAACTTCTGTTTTCTCACAGCTGTCATTTTTATCAAAAAACAGCAATGATTGTAGCACAAAGAAGGATTACAGCTAAACTTTCTGAGTGTTACAACTGTCCAAAATGGCTTAAGCCCATCTGAGGTCACAGGTTTCATAACAAAAGATTCATCCAAAAGTGAAAACTCTGAAAATGACTTGCTTTTATGTTGTTCCAAACAACTTCATTTATCTTCTGAACACATTAAGTTATTTTGGATTAAATCAGAGAGCTCCTTTCATCCCTCATGGGCGTAACATTTGAGACAAAGTTTAGAAAAAAAAACATCCTTAAAACGAACCATATGCCTTTTGTTTAATCAGAAAGGGCTAGTGGTTCACACAAAGATCAACTATTCTCCTCATTTAGTCACCCTTAATTTGTTCCAAACCTTGAAATGTTTCTTTCCTCTGTTGAACACAAAAGAAGATATCTTGAAGAGAGTTGAAACCTGTAACCATTGACTTCTATGGATTTGTTTTTCCTAAATGGAAGTCAAGGTTATCGGCTTTCTTTTTAAAAAATATATTTTTTTAGTGTTCAACAAAGAACCTCCTTTATGGCCTAAAGCCCCCTACAGGTATGTGATTAGCCCTGTTTCACACAATTCGTGATCGCCTCAGTGCCCTTTGAATATGCGGCTGGCTCCTCCCAGTCTTTCCGCGCATTTTTCAGTCGAGAAGTCAACTCAGCAGACCCAAGCACGGAGAACAAGGTGTGTTTATCGATTAGGCTGTTATAATATCTGCATCTGCGCAGTTCTTTGCCACAAGCAGTTTATAAAATGGCACGAGGGAGCCAATCGACATATCTGTTCTGTAATGTTTTCTCTGCGTTCACGTCTCATCACACCACAACTGGTCCCTCCAGCGAAAAGCCCCTCACACACTGAACGCATGTTATAAAACGACAATACTGTTGCTATTTTTTACTTAAAACATTCACTTTCAACTTTTAAGTTTATTACACTTTATGTGGCATTAACTACCAGTCAGTTCACTCATTGAAACTGTATTCTATATGTGATTAAAAATATTTAAATATCGTGTTTTATTTGTATCAAATATTGTTTTGTATTAACTAATGGCCCAGAGCATGAAACACATTTATTAGTCATTATTAGTTATTGTTATTACTGTTGTTATTTTTTCAGGTGTCCGTCACTTTCATTTAGAAACTTGGGACAGTTATTTTCAATAAATAGAAACAAAAATGAATGATATAAATTAAAACGGATAAACATATTGCTAGTCAATTACATTGAATTAATAGTAATCTATCATTTCTTAATGAGTTTGCTTAATGAGTTAGATTACTTAATTAAAATATTTTAAGGGTTGGTTTAATATAACCCACTGTTTTATTTATGAAGCTAAAAAGTTCAAATAAACAAGATAACACAATGATCTCAATTATTTATCTTTATAGTTAAACCCACTAAATGAATTAGATTCGACTCTTGACATTGAGGTACCTTATAAACCGGTGCATTTTTGTTTGAAAATAGCATTTTATAATGAAAACGCTCCTCATCGGACTGACATTCACTGGATATCTGAAACACGGTCACTATCCACACTCGATATACTAAAACAGATGATACATAACCATGACACTCACTTGGCATGCGCATATTTTGCAGGCATCTGTTCTTGCAGTCTACCGGTTGTATAATGGTCATATGAGAGGGACTCGATGAATCAGGGAACGATACGCAATAGTAGTAATGTAACCCAGCAGGTCTGTAAATAGTCCAGAAGATCAGTCAGAGAGCAATTGTGGGTGTTTAAAAATGAAAACACTATTCAAACAGCACCTGAGATCAGTCTGTCCATAGTTTGATGTCAAAAGAAATGATTCCCCTCAGTCCTAAATAAACGTAACTTGCATACATCACTAAAGTGAACTTTAGACCAGTTCTCTGTCCATTCAACATGCTCCTCAGCAAAGGCTTTCTGTTCAAATTCTCCTAAAGGGGTGGTCCACAGTGTATTATTAAGGCTTGGTTGTGTTTATAAGATGCAAAGCAATGTGTTCTCATGGTTCATTTGTAGAAAATCACGTTATTTTTTTATATATCTTACTTTGATTGTATACAGCTACTCCGCTAACATGAAAACGACTGTCATATTTCCTAGTTCCTTTGAAAGGCCCGTCCTCAAGAGACTCTGATTGGTCAGCTAACATAATGTGCGCTGTGTAAGCAGAGAAGCTGTTAGCAGCATTAGCTGCCTGAATCAGACAGAAAATGAAGAGCACGTGCCTGAGCACACCTTACACCTGCTCTTTAAAATAAAATCTGACAAGTGTCTTTCACATATATTCGGAATAAGCGTGTGTAAGTAATATGAAACGTTCACACATCCTTTGCTAGTTGGTCAAACAGCATTTCCCGTTGTTTACATCCTTGTTTACGTCCCTGCTACAACATACCGTTAACGCTAGAAACTGTGCATGTAATAGATAAATTTTAACAAATAAAAACAGGTTGTGGCTCACAATCCACAGCTTCGTCGGTTGGAGGAGTTTTTAGCCGAATCCAGCACTGAACTGGGAGAGATTCTGGAAGTTATCATTTGTCAAATGCTAGAGCTATATATTTATTATAGTTCTCTGGAGTATAATTAAAATTAAATTGTTAGCACTTCTCTCGTTGTGTCGTGTCCTTTGGAAGCCCAAATACAGAAACAGAACAAGCTCTGTGGAAAAGCAGCTTTTGGAAGGCATTTTAGCTTTCTCTGCTATAAAATGACAGCGCCTCTGGCCACATCCCGTTGCTGTGCAGGGTGTATGCACGTGGTGAATGCACATAACCTAAAGCATTTATGATCCCACTAGCCCGGATGTATTTTTTGTAGTCCCCAAATTCGTTCGTTGTAGGCTTTGCTAAGCTAACTTTGTAAAAGCCAATGTTTCCCTTTGCATTGAACTTTGAGCGTATTACATTCAGAGATATTGTTTATGTTCACACAGCTACATTACACGTCAGCTAAAGTTTAAAATATGATATCGTAGTGGACCACCCCTTTAAATATCAGGATTGTGGTGCACGAAATCGCGATGCAGTAAGAGCTGTAATTGTCATGCACATCTTGTCAGGGAAGCAAGACTCTGTGATCAGTAGTAAAGCTCCAGACAGTGCTCTTGCACAGAAACTGTAAATAGACTGCAAAGAAGAAACCTGGAGGTAGAGGTCTGTGTTTCCATGGTACAGCAGGAGCCGTGGACCAGTGCTTTCTGCACATGCTTTTTTTTCGCAGTCTGTGCGCACATCATCTGCATAACAGTCCTCAGAGCTGGCATTACCAACATGGGAGAACAAAGTGAAGATGCTCTGTTCTTCAGCTTGCATTAGAAAACCCACATCAGGCAAGTCTGATGTATGGGAGTCTTTTCAGGAGTCATAGAAGCAAATGGAAAAAAAATACTCTTTGCATGTGATAATAGCTCAAAGTTTTATCCTTAAGCAGGTACAAGACTGGAACCTCAGGTTTAAGACGGCACTCATGCCTTATCACAAAAGGGCAAACAAAACTGACATTTAGCCTACAATCCTTGCACAACCTAAGGTTTTATCTGTTATCTCTCTCTTTTGGTAGAACCTAATTTAAACGTGAGATTTTGGAAACCAGATCTAAATTTAGCGGGAACGGTCAGGTCAGTAGAAAACAGGGCGGGTCGGGCAGCAGGTGAACAAAGACTGAATATACTGCATGAGCAGAATAAAGCATTGCGGGAGCGAGCGGGAATGGGACTACAAAAAAGTAGTCCCGCGCAGACCTCTACCTGGAGGCCTGTTGCACTAAAATAGTTTCGGGTAAGTTTCGGGTTGACAAAACCAAACAAATGCAATCTGGCTAAGATCAGGTTCAGTGGATTCACAATGCTTGATGTAAATGTTCTTTGTGAACTCAGGCCCCATTTACGCTAATACGTTTTAGTTTTAAAACGGCGTTTTAGAATGAAAACGATCAGCGTCCACACTGGCGTTTCACCTAGCGTTTCTGAACAGATCTCCGTCCACACTATACCACTGAAAACGCGCACACACACACTCTGGCATGCGCTGCAGCGTCTGAGCTCCAGGCAGTCAGCAGGTGCTTTGAGCACAGTGAAGATGAAGGTCATATAAATATGTAGCTACATGACGCCTCAACATTTTTAGTGTCTGTTAAGTTGTTAAAATCAAAATGAAAATTGACAGTTCCTTATATCATGTTTTCATTCTATTGTTAAGATAGTGAAACAGTATAGCCAGGGTGATGTGAATGAGGTTATAAAGTACACTGTTCCCTTTGAAAATTTACCCGACGTGTCCTCGGGAGTTTGTTTTCCATATCAAACTTGCGAAGTCTGAACTTACAAGGAAAGGATGCAAGACTGAACTTTGTGTAGGCTACTTAATATTGAGGAAAAAAACCCAATCATATAGGCGAATTTCTGCAGCCATGCCTCTGTTTTCAGATGTCTCCGTTTCCCCGCACTGAGATGGAGCAGCAGCGTTTTAAAATGAAAACGGCCTCTTCAGCGTTTTCAAAACAATTCGTTTTCGGCGCTCAAAAACTCCAGGGTAGTGTGTACGGAAGATGTAACTATAGCAAAACTTATGCGTTTTAAAACGAAAACGTATTAGTGTAAATGGGGCCTCAGTGTTTAACCCAGATATTATGATCACTCTGCACTGCATGTAGCTGAAAGTGTGACACATGCAGCAAACAGCCAATCACACGACACATGAAAGGGTCAGTTTGAGTAATTTCTTGCAAGCAAGTCAGCAATTTACTTCTCTGTTGAAGATTAAGATATACATTTATACACATTTACAAGGCAGAAATAAACAGTTTGAAAAGGCAACTTAAAGTAAATAGCTCCAAGAATCCCCAATATTACAGCTCAAAAGACTCATTACAGCTCCTTTTTAAATCTTTACAGTTTAAAGGGGACCTATTATACAAAAATCACTTTTGTAAGGGATTTAAAGTTCTGCGGCAACGGTGTGTGAATATAGCCAGTTTCTAGTGGTTACAATTAATTAATTCTATTCTTTTCATAATCACACTTTACACGTCTGTAGACACTGATTGACATTCTCCCTTTGTACATGTCACTGGAGGGGGAAAGCCCCGCCCATTGGTGACAAGCCTTCCCTCATTAGCATAGACAGCCCTGAGTAAGAAGCAGCCATTTACTCTTTGTTTAGAAATGACGCTATAATCAATTTATTTATTTATAATTTTTTTAGGGCTCACAGAACACCAGAGATGAAGAACAACAGTTTATGCAATGAATCTGAGTTTCAAATCAACCTTCTCCCACCCATGTATGGCATTGAGATGACTGTGGCTCTGCTGGGCAATATATTTGCCCTGTGGCTCCTGGGGACCAGAGAGAGGAAGAACTGGCACACTGGTGTAGTGTTCTCCTGTAACCTGGCCATCAGCGATGTTCTTTATGTCCTGACCCTGCCTTTGCTCATCATTTACTATGGCAAGAAGAAGAATTGGACCTTTGGGGATGCTGGATGCAAGATCGAACGCTTCCTCTTCAGCTGCAACCTCTACGTCAGCATTTTATTCATCATGTGCATCAGCGTCAACAGATACATTGCCATCGTTTTCCCCTTCTTCACTCGGAGCTATGTGCGCCCTTTACACGCAAAAATCACAAGTGTGCTGGTGTGGTTCATCGTGATCATCGCTTCATCACCGGTTTTCAGTTTCGCTGGAACCGAAATAGTGGAATCAGAGCCTGGACACAACCGCACTCTTTGCGTCTCATGCAAAGATAAAGGTTGGGCGAAATCCCATTTTAAGTACACGTTATTTCTTATGGTTGTAGGATGCATGATTCCTTTTCTAGTTACATTTGCGTCCTATTTGGGTGTGATTTGGACTGTTTTGAAAAATAAAAACATAACCACATTAGAGAAGAGAAAAGTAGCTCTGATGGTCGCTCTGGTCTGCATACTTTACGCGACGTCATTTGTGCCCTATCACTTTCTGCAGACTTATCACGTGTACCTGAAGTCAGAGAATTTAAAGGAGTGCTGGTTGTATAATTCATATCAAGTCTCCAAAGGTCTGGCCACGCTGAACATGTGCTTGCATCCGCTTTTGTACATGGCTGTGTTCGACAGCATACGGACAGTTTGCTGTGGAAGAAGCTCAGATGACTGACCTTCATACATACTGTATCTTGGCCAAAAGCTCACACAGTGGCTTCCTGATGTAGATTATGCTTATAGTTTCCGTTGATGCTTGTACCCAGTGTTTGCACGCCAACAAACCAAGTGGAAATAATGTTTGACTGACTGTTTGAAATGCTTTATCTGTGTTTGCTGCAAAGAAAATACAAATTAAAGGTATTTAAGAGAGGAAAAAATGCTGTTTATAATTTCATTCAAAGAAATTTGTGAGCGCAAATTAGGATCAGATGAAGCTCAACTGCTAAAGCAAATGCTGATGATGTGTCAGTAATACAGTATGTGTCAAAGACAATTTTAAAGTAAATCAAAGTACAAAGTAAGTCAACGTAAAGTGGCTAAGCTTTCAAAAAACTTTAGTAAAAATAAAATGTCAAAACATCAGTGGAAAATAGTTGATAGCATGATCGCTGAGTGTAGCAGATGTATGCATGTAAAACAATAAACAATATTCATTCATTCATTTTCTTTTCGGCTTAGTCCCTTTATTAATCTGGGGTCGCCACAGCGGAATGAACCGCCAACTTATCCAGCATATGTTTTACGCAGCGGATGCCCTTCCAGCTGCAACCCATCACTGGGAAACATCCACACACTCATTCACACACATACACTCTGGATAATTTTAGCTTACCCAATTCACCTGTACCGCATGTCTTTGGACTTGTGGGGGAAACTGGAGCACCCGGAGGAAACCCACGCCAACACGGGGAGAACATGCAAACTCCACACAGAAATGCCAACTGACCCAGCCGAGGCTTGAACCAGCGACCTTCTTGCTGTGAGGCGATCGTGCTACCCACTGCGCCACCGTGAGGCCCATTATTATTATTATTAATCATCGGTTATTTTAATACATCACCACATACAAATACAGTCTCAGCTGTACAGTAGGAAATAATGGGAAATATACAAACAAGTAAACAGGATAATACAGTCAGGCTAGGAGCTGAATATGCACCATAGATTACAAAATCAGGAGAAATTATTAATGTAATGCCAAAAAGGTGTCCATAGCTGCCAAAAATCATCGGACTTTTGATGTATGTCATAGGTGAGTTTCTCGAGTGGAAACAGCGTACATACTTGGGACAACCACATTTTAAAGGAAGGTACCTTAGGGGATGACTACAATAAAAGTATACATTTCTTTGCCAGATAAACCAGGATTAAAAACAAATGCTTAGTGTGGGAGTCCAACACATTCTCTACTCCACCATATAACAAATACAATTCCAGAGAAAAACAAAATGTTATCTTAGTATTTTCTTCCAAAGAGAGATGATTTTGCCACAATACCAGAAACAGTGAAGGAATGACCCTTTGCATTTTTTACAGTTAAAACAAAGACCTGCTTCTGTAAATCTTTTTCAGACGTAAGGGTGTAAGATTCATTCATTCATTCATTCATTTTCTTTTCGGCTTAGTCCCTATATTAATCAGGGGCCGCCACAGCGGAATGAACCGACTATTTTTAGCATATGTTTTACACAGCGGATGCCCTTCCGGCCGCAACCCATCACTAGGAAAGGGTGTAAGATAAACTCTGTAAATGAATGTATAGTTGAGTTCATGAACACCCAGTGAAGTACATTTAGAAAACAAATTGTTACATATTTCAGACCAATCTGTATCTTGATTTTCGTGACCTAAATCTTTTTCCCACACACTCTTCAAACTCTCGAAAGAAGAAGTACATGAGTTAGAGCTTTGTATATTTCAGATATTAGCCCCTTGGAAAAAATGCTCGTTACAATTTGCAAACAAAAAGTTGAAATCTCAGTTTACCCTTATCGGACAAAGAGTTTATGAAATGACGCAGCTGAAGGTATTTAAAAAAATTGGATTGTGGTATATTGGTTTGAAATTTCTTGGGAAGATTTAAGTGTACTGCCTGTGAAGAGGCTCGATCATTTTAGAATCCCTGATTTGGACCCGTTTGAAAGACCAATATTTTGCAAAGATACTGGGAAATCGGGGTTAAAAGCAATAGGCGAGAACAAAGTGATATTAGCTGGAATTTAAAAGTACTTTTTAATGTCTCCCCATGTTAGAAGAGTTTACTGTAAACATAATAGTTTTAATAACTGATCTCTAATAACTTATTTATTTGATCTGTGCCATTATGACAGTGCATAATATTTTACTAGATATTTTTCAAGATTCAAGATTTCAAGAGAAGAAGTATTCAGCTTAAAGTGCTATTTAAAGGCTTCACTGGGTTAATTAGGTTAACTAGGCAAGTTAGGTTAATTGAGGCAAGTCATAATTGTGTAACTGGTTTGTTCTGTAGACTAATATTGTACTGTAGATTAATAATATATACTGTGGAAAATATTGCTTATGACGGCTAATATAGTGGACCTTAAAATGTGTTTAAAAAAAATTCAAAACTACTTTTATTCTAGCCGAAATAAAACAAATAAGACTTTCTCCAGAATATTCTCCAGAAGATATATCAATTCCTTGCTCTGTTAAAAATCATTTGGGAAATATATTTTTTTTTAGATTTGACAGGAGGGTTAATAATTTTGACTTGTGGGTAGTCAGAACTTAATGACCTAAATCAAGTAAAATGTCTCAAAATTAAGTACTTTTAGCATGCGAAAGTCAAATTTAAGCTTATAAAATATATTTTCACAACAAGATTTTGTCTTGTGAAAATGACAAGTGGCTAGTAACCTTGGAAAATGACTAGCCACAGTAGCTGGTGAGCAAAAAATTTATGTTCAACCATTTAAATATATAAATATATAATATTTATTTTTATTTTTTTATTTTACAATTTATATATATATTTTATATGTCAGCTTATCAATCACATGGAATAAATTATAACTCACCAAGGTATATCCATTTATTGAAATAATGTAGTAGAAGTGCCTTAATGTAAAGGTACGAGTAAAGTAAGAACAAGAACTGGCACAAATCATTACTCAGAAACTAATATACTTTTATTGAATTATTTATCTTTGATACAATAAATGAACATGATGCAGCCATTATGCAACTTAAATTTTAATGATGTCATTAGTCAGTTATTTTTCCACCCAAAACGCATTACACACACAGTAGGCACAACCGTCCAGTCTGGGTCACTGTCTCCCGCTTCAGTCCTCCGCAGGCACTGGTGTCGCTGTGGCGTAGCGTGTCCTTTCCCTCGCTCCCGTCCCGCGAAACGCTTCCTCTAGGGGCTCGAGACGACCCGTAAAGATGCCGTCGATCGAATTCGACGAGTAAGTATTATATTAATGAAACAGTACAGCTTTTTTTGTAGTTACAACTGGTTAACAGTCATCGAATGGCTTGTGTTTTTCTACAGCTCAAAGCCTAGCTGGGCCGATCAGGTGGAGGAAGAGGGAGATGAAGGTACGAGGCCGCAGCGCAGCCTGCCATCATACACACACACACGCACGTGTTTAAACAGTCTTTAATTCAGTTACACCCGTTACATTAAGCGATATAAGCACATACCTTACAGATGCTACACACTCCTTACACCAACTATTAGGGTCAGCGAGCTGGGTGCGATCTTGTCTATAGAAGGCAGATGGTGCTTTGTTATCTGCTATGCTACATCGAGATATAACGTAACTTCTACGTTAATATACTGCATATATACACTACATTTAATATACTATACTTATTATTTTCCATATTACACCGTACTTGGTTGCTGACTCTATGTCCAAATCGTACGTTACATTATACCGTAGAACAATCAAAATATCAGTGGTGACAGTTAAAGCTTAAAAATAAGTGACTTATAATATAATACTAGTACATATGTGTAACACTAATTATTTAGTCAATGTGATTCATTAATATTAGTTAATATGTGAAGGGGAAATGTGTATTACGTGTCTTTAATCTGGTTTCTGTTTATATGCAATGATAATCTCTTTTATTTTTTAATAACCACTTACACCATGCTGTTACTTAGTTAGTACTACACTTTGCTAGTACTGAGGCCATTACAGTATAGTGCGCTAAATGTTATGTTCTGCAAAAACAGTTTAAGATGATCTGAGCTTTGTGACATGGCATGTTTTCATGTTGGAGGTAGCAGTTATAAGATAAATATGTTGTGATCATAAATGAATAAATATGGTCAGCAACAACACTCGGTTACGCTGTGGTATTTAAATGATGCGTATTTGGTACAAAGGGAGTCAGAGTGTACCTAGAAAGTATCACCAGCAGCCTGAGTTATTTAAACAATTATTTAGACAGATCCAAGCTTTCGGTTTTGTTCTACACCAAAATCTGTCATCGTAATCTGAATGTTTCTGTCAGATTTGAGACTCATAAGACCAGCTGATGAATCGGTGTGAACTGTACCTGGAGTTTGCTGTTTTTAGCTGACACTGACAAGTGTCACTAGTGTCATTCTGCTGTTGTAGCTCATCTGCTTCAAGGTTTAATGTGTTGTGTGTGTTTATAGATACTCTAAAGAAAATTTGGATTACTATTGTGTTTCTATCACCTGAAACCAGTCTAGATATTCTCCTCAAACCTACTCCATTAACAAGACAAGAACGTCTGCTCACAGGACGTTTCTTTTCTTTTTAAGACCAGTTTTGGTAAAACCTATTAATGTTTGTGTACAATTGCTCGGTTTGACCATCAGCAGATGGTTGTAACAATGAGTACATGTCTAAATGCATTGAGTTGAATTTTTATATGATTGGCTGATTATGTATTTGTGTCTTGTACCAGAGTACCTAATAAAGTGAATAGTGGGTTTATGTGGCAGCACTAAACATTAATTTTTTTTGTAACTTGGGTGTGCTAAACAGTTATGCTCTCTCTGCTAGACGTGAAATATGTTAACTAACCATGTTCCTGCATCTGTAACCCATCTGTTTTCTTACACGCCTTCAACAGGTTCACTCCCTTCACCAAAAGAGACTGTCAAAGGTAACATCAAGACTGTCACAGAATACAAGATTGATGAAGATGGCCAGAAGTTTAAGGTCAGTTGTGTTTTATTTATTATATATAGATAGTGCTTGTTTTCAGGGAAACCCGGTTTAAAATGTTCTTTTCCATCCTCTGCGGTCAGATTATCCGGACGTTCAAAATTGAGACACGGAAGGCCTCCAAAGCAGTTGCCAGGAGGAAGGTATGATGTAATTCATCTAAAATGTATTTATATCTAAATACACTAAAATGATTGTTTATGCATTGTTTGTTGAGATTATTTCTCGTTTCCCAACAGAACTGGAAAAAATTTGGCAACTCGGAATATGATGCACCAGGCCCAAATGTTGCCACCACTACAGTGAGTGATGACGTCTTCATGACCTTCATCTCCAGCAAAGAGGTATGATGGCACTCGTTCATTTTCAGAAATAGTTTTTCTTTGTTGCTCTGTGCACAAGCATTTTGTAAGCTTCCCATTTCTGACGTTTCACTTCCCTGTTGTACAGACGTCAACTTGAAGTGATCCTTTGACTGTTTTTTTTAGGATTTGAATGCTCAAGACCAAGATGAGGATCCCATGAACAAGCTGAAAGGACAGAAGATTGTGTCCTGCCGAATTTGTAAGGGGGATCACTGGACCACCCGCTGTCCATACAAGGACACACTTGGTCCTATGCAGAAGGAACTGGCCGAGCAATTGGGTCTCTCCACAGGAGAAAAAGAGAAGGCAGCCGGTACGAAACCTTCACGTTGTCCTGTTAAGCACATTTTGAGTTCCAATTAGTTTAGTTTTTTTTAAATGGATATTGTTTTCCTTTAATATCTAGAACCTGAGCCTGCCCAACCTGTCCAAAACAAGACTGGGAAATATGTTCCCCCAAGTCTACGGGATGGTGGTACGCGCAGAGGAGAGTCTATGCAGCCTAACCGCAGAGGTACACATTTTGACAAATACTGAAAACTGATCTTCTTAATCAAGGGCCCGATTTAAAATCGTTGGTATATTTTTCACAGCTGATGATAATGCTACAATCCGTGTGACCAACCTGTCCGAGGACACCAGAGAGACCGATCTGCAAGAGCTTTTCAGGCCTTTCGGCTCCATCTCCAGGATCTATTTAGCAAAAGATAAGAACACAGGCCAGTCTAAGGTAAGAGATGAAATGCTACCATTAGGCCTGTCACAATAATCAATATATCGATACATGGTCACGACCTCAATCATTTTTTAATAACATTAAAGCCATTTTACAATGTCATTTACATTCGACCTCACCATTGTCAAAGTTTATAATTGGACATTTACTTAATAGGTACATAATACATTTACATTTTTAACATCAAATTACAGAATCTAAATAACCTTAAGAATTAAAATTGTGTTCCCTTAAATGTGCTTATGGCTATTTTCATTATGTCATTATATAATCAGTGGCATAAAATGATCTCAAATTAACAATAACATCGCTTATCGCAACCATTTCTGTGACAATATATTGCACAACAAAAATTCTTTATCGTGACTTTTTCTCCTAAACACCTTTGAGCTGCCATTGGTCCATGATGATTATGTAATCAGTGGGTGTGTTCTAGAACTCCGCCTTCTTTAAAGTGCTTTGTATCTACGCAGTTCAGGCTCAGACAGGAGAAAAACATCATGCGCAAGAACAGCAAGTTAGCAACATGAATAAAGTAGAGGGTCGAGTAGTGCGAAGGCACCCCCTGCACTTGACGTTGAAACTTGCCTTTATGTTAATATGCAAATTCCCTTTAGTTTGCAGTTAGCTAAAGATCAGAGGAGGAGCTCATAAATAAAGAAACCCGCCCCCTACTCAATATTCTGTTTCAGTTGGAAATGCATCATTATGAGTTTTATTAACTTTGAAGAGTCATCGAAATAGTTTTGAACACATTCATATTGCATATTTTTCCTGTCACTTCAGGGCTTTGCCTTTATCAGTTTCCACCGCCGTGAGGACGCTGCCAGAGCCATCGCTGGTGTGTCAGGCTTTGGATACGATCATCTCATTCTCAATGTGGAATGGGCAAAGTGAGTCCTCCTTAAGCTTACATTTAATCCAGCAGCCGTTACGGGTTGTCTGATCTAATCATGTTTTTCTTTCTATTTCCAGACCCTCCAATAACTGAGGAAGTTCCATAAATATTCCAGGAGGTTTAGATGTGTTCTCCCAAGTGTAATAAGACCATGATCCAAATAAATGCAAATGATTAAAACATCCAGTTGTCCGTTTTACTTTGTCCGTTTGATTTTACTTTGTTTTTTTTAAATGAGCTTGTTTACACTTGTATATAAGATTGCTAGGAAAGCTGCAAAGTAACTTTTTAACTTGTCAGTCTGTCGCCAGAGTTGCTTTCAGACATATTTGGTGACTATTTTCACACTCATCTCTCTGCATCCATCTAGTCTCTATTGAGAGGAGCAGCACATTCAATAAAAGCTGTGCTGTCAGAGAAAAGTGAAATAAATAGTGTAGATTTATTATAGGCGATTATTTCATTTGAAATATGTTGAAATCGTGTTGTGAGGTAATGTCGAGATTGTAACTGTAATTTGGATCTGTTTTATTACAGTGCAGCAAGATAAATGTACAGGGCTAGCACTGAATACAAAAACAATTACACAAAGTAGTAATAAATATGCTAATTAGTGTATGGCGTGGCCTTACGTTTTGGTGAGGCTCTGCATATGGTGGAAGAAGTTGGCATTGGCAAAAGTTACAAATAGGTATTGACACATTTCATATTCATTATGCAGCTCTGCTAAACGTAATTATGCCCTGTATTGTGTATCAGTTTTTAAAGTCGGCTACATTTTCCGAGTGTTTTTCTCAGTCTGGCCAATCAAATACTAAAATAGGCGGGCTTCACTATTTTACATAGCTTGCTATGGACTCAGCGTGACCGTTGGGTATTTCGGCTGAGGTAAGAAGAGTTCAGCTTAATGTGTAAAATAGGCTTCTTTTAATACAAGTGATTAATAAAAATTCATAGCTTAATGTAGTAGGCCTACACAATCATTAACGCAACGTACCTTTCTTTCGAATATAAATTGAATTTGAACGATGTTCATGAAAACATTACAGCCGTGGCGAGCAGTTATCGTGCTAACGCTATTTGAATGTTTTGAGTAACCTCGTGGGAAAAAAACAGTAAAAAGTTTAAGTAGTTATACAATAACTACTGTTTTCTACAATTATAGTGTTTCTCAGTTAATACTGCTGTAGCATTCATTTTAAACAGTGTAATACTACATGTATAATACACTAAATGACTACAAAAAAAAAAAAAAAAAAACGCAGCTTTTCCTTAAATGTGAATGCAGATAACCTACCAAATCTATCATGCCAATTGTCATAACAGGCTACACATTATTCACATCAATATTTTACAATTATGTTTGGCTGCCAAACACCCTCTTCCACAAAAGGGGAAAAATAAAAAAAAAGTCAGTGACCTAATCATGCATTGTAGGCCATTACAAATGTTAGATTTACTCAAAGCATTGTCGAAAAGAAAAAAACCCTACAAATGTCCAGATTAATCCTCAATGGGGAGGAAAAAACCAACACAAGTGTAAAACATTTAATAAGAGCTTTATTTGAAATATTACAACATATAAAAACCTATATAGAATTTATACCACTGTCTTTGAGTGGACAATTGCAAATACATGGTTAAAATCACATTTAGAATTGATAAAACATCACAAATGGCACTGCACAGACGGTCCATAGAAATGCCACAGAAGTGGCCAAGCTCTAGACCAGCTTATGAATAACAAAATTAGTTTAAAATGGAGTGATGCTTCAGACGGCTCCAAACACAATGAGGATGTGCTGCAGTTTTACAGAGCGATGGCTTTAGTCAGAGAGCTCCATTTTCTCCTGCTTCACAGGCTCTGAGAAAACAGAAGAAATTAAACTTGAGACTTTTAGATCAGTGCATTCCATTTAAAAAGGAACTAAACATACCTGTAGCATTCTCCCTCATTTTTTCCTGCACACACTTCTTGAGCTCCAGGCCGATGGCTTTGGAGAGGGGTGGAGGCACAGCATTACCAACCTGGGGGGGGAGAAAGTTACCATGTGTACAATTTTCAAAAGATGACAAATTTAGACTAGTGCAGAATGCATACCTGTCTGTGTTTGTCTAGGACATTGCCAAAGAAGCGGTAGGTGTCTGGGAAGCCCTGAGAGCGTGCACATTCCCTGACACTCACCACACGGTGCTGCTCAGGGTGGAGGACACGTCCCTGGGGGCATTAAAGATTTTTTTTTAAATAAAATTACATAAGAATCTAAGCCATATGGTGTGCATTTTGATTCAGTTTAATTCTCTTATGCATCATGACTGGTTAGCATAGGGCATGTAGGCAATACCTGCTTTCCCATTGGCTCAGGATTGGTAACAGTAGTGCTGAAGAATCCGTCCCATTCCAGGCGGCCATACAGACCAGCCCAGTGATTATGGCGGTTACCCGTGTGAGGCAAACACCAGGGAATCAGGGTGTTGAACTGCCTGTCTGCAGGGTCACACTGTTTTCCTAGAGTGATTACAAAGCAGAAAGTCAGAACTTCCATTCACGGAGAGCAATAAAAGTTTCAAACTAGTATAATATGACTGGACAAACCTTCAGAACATGAACACACTCCTCTCAGAGCACCGGTTCCACTGCGGCCATTCTTTTTGTCAGAGTGTGTGTAGCGAAGCTTCTTTGTGGTGGTGCCGTCCCGCAACCGCACCTCAATATTAGGCAGATCCCTCCAGTCTGAACCAGGAGCCAGAGGAATGTGACGCATGCGGGCAGCAACCAGGGCACTCATGTCCTTCAACACAAAATTAAACCATTAAACAATTGCTAGGAGAGTAGTCCAAGTTTCAGTGCATTCACTCATACAAGATTATATTTAAAGCATTCAGCAACCCAAAACATCTGCCATATTACAGTAGGAAAAACAAGTTGCAGCTTTAGTCCAAATCAACTACATTCTGCATGCATCAAATGTGTTAACCGGTTAAGGTTAAAAATCTCAAACTTCTTTTTTTTCCACCCCAGATGTCACAACACACCAAAAGTAAAGTCAATGGTGACTACAGCTCTCGAAAAGGACTGACCTTACAGATGTGGTCCCTGAGGATGGGCTGATACTGAGAGCCCCGGATTTGCCTCTGGAACCAGGACTGTGGCTCACCATTGTAGGAAATCTCTAGTGCGGCAGCTCCGTTTCGGATCTCTGGGAGGTCAGACATGGTGTCCCGTACTGTGATTGTACGGTAAATACCCCCATTTCCACTGCAGAAACAAGTACGTTTGATAACATCACACAAAAAAGCAAAATAAATTGTGTGGGGGGGGTGCTAATATTAAAATAAGCATATCATTACCGAGTAACATTGCTGAAATATTTCTTCTCATCAACCACCACACTAAGAGAACATGCTCGTGGGGCAAACACATGCAAGGGTTCAGGGTAGCGGGGCAACTTTTCACCAGGGGCTGCAGCCAAGATGATTGCCCTGCGTCGAGTCTGAGCCACGCCATACTGTCCAGCCTGCAGAGACCAGAGTAAATGAGGTGCATAAATATCATTTGATTATGTAGTCAAACACCATATAAACAGACAGTTTCAAAACAGCTATAATGTATATGAAATATTTGTGTGTGTATATATTTATATATCTCTCTCTCATAATGAATATGATCTGCATAAGACGATAAATCAGATGAACAAGAAAGAGTTTACAAAAGAACCAAGAAATTCTATTTGAAGTACTTGTGTTCCAGAATAATCAGTTCAATTTATCATTGCTGTTAAGGTGCTGATGTGGCAAGAGTCCATCTCATGGCAAGATTAATAACTTGGATGAAATTATATATAGATAAAAATAACCCATTAGATAAGGTTTTAGTTTGATATGACAACTTAAGGTTATGCAGAGTACATTGAATGTTTTTAAAAATGCATTCCTGAGAATAAATTGTCTAGTCTTTAAATTTCATTCAAATAAAGAGGGTTTCATGGTGAGGGAGGCTCGACAGTGGATAAATGTTGGTGGTGAATCATTCTTCAATAAATAAAATGAGTCAACCTAGAGTGACCAATTCAGCCTTCCAAATACCTAAAGAAAACCAACATACAATTGATGCCATTGCCTATAATATAAATCTATTCATTAAATGGGAGGAAGGAAAAAAAAAAAAAAAGTTTAACGAAGAAAAGCAACTCACCTGCAGCACACCAAATGTGCACTGGTAGCCCATGCGCACCAGACAGCGCAGTGTGAGCTTCAGGACCATGGAGCGCTTAAATGACACAAAGTTCCTCACGTTCTCCAGCAGGAAGAACTTGGGCCTGTAGTAGTCACAATAACTAAAACGAAGAATCAATTACACAAATGGTAAACATTCTGCAGCAGCACATTTCCAAATCTTTTTATTAGCAAGTCTCATTGTGCTGACCTCAGGTAAGAGACAACCAAAGAGTTCTTGAACTTAGAGTATGTGCGCGAGTTGAAGCGGTTCATTCCACTGAAGCCTTGGCAAGGTGGCCCACCACAGAGCATCTCCACATCACCCTTCTGCGGCAGCTTCTGTCCAAGAGAGTTTGTCTTCTCTCCAGACATTACCAGCTTCAACAGGACGTTACAGTCCTCTGTGAAGACTGTAGTGCCTGGATTGTTCAACCTGAATGCCTGAGCAGCAGGATCCCACATTTCTATTGCCCAGTGGGTCTCAGAGATGCCTGGTATTTGAGAAGTGCATGAGTAATACATTCTGTAACATTGGCTTCTGTTCAGGCTCTTTATAGAAACAAACCTGCTTGATGGAAGCCCTCAGACAGACCACCGCAGCCAGAAAACACATCCAGTGTGCGCAGTTTGGGGACTGCCGGCTCTTGTGGCTCCTGATCCTGTGATTCTTGAGAGGCTGCTTTACCTTTCCCTTTTCCTGCAGACAGACAACCACGGTAAATCATTTAAGATGCAATTTCTCCTCACAAGCAAAAATAAATTTGTTCAGATATTTTGTCTTGAACATGAGCATTTTTTTGCCAATAAAATGCAAGAGCATATCTAAAAGACAAGTTTTCATGATTCATTTCAACATTAAACTGTTTACCTTTGCCCTTTCCTTTCCCTTTGCCCTTATTCACAGCAGATCGAGCATGATTGGGAGGATCCTCAAAGCTCTTTGTTTTGGCATTGTATGCCTAAAGAACAGACAAACCCACCAGGAAAGTTAGAATGCAACTGAAAAGACTTTACGAGTACCATGGACTGCTCCATAATGGCCATCTCTTATCTTTACCTCTAGGAAATAGAAGCAATCAGGTCCTTTGTTTGAATAGTCCTGCACACTTTCTACCAGATCCTCTGCATACTCCACACGACAGCGTGCAAGCACCTCAGTCATGCTGACAGTCGCCTCTTCATCACTCCAATAGAGTTGGTTTACATCAGAATGATAAGCTCCCTTTGGTCCCTTATGAGTGTTTTCAGGTCTGAAAGTCGTGTGTGAGGGGAGAGAAAATAAAATAAATAAATAATAATAATAATACTACATTTTGCACTTTGGCAGCAATTACAATGGGTTTAGTTATCCTTTTAGAGACTAAGCAGAGTAAACGAATATAGGATGAGAACAAAAGTAATTTAATAGTTTAATTTGCACAAAAAAAAAAATAAAAAATTAAGTGCGTAATAAACACTTTAGTAATTCCTAATGTAATCAACTGAGAAGGTACGTTGAAAACCTTTTTTTTTTTTTACCCCATTCACCTGCATCACCAATGGTCTTACTTCAAAGTACAACCTTAAAACCAGACACTGCATCAGAAGAATCATTCCAAAGAATAAAAAAAGGTCACCTGTAAAACTTATAGAGGCGCAGTTTAATCTCTGTTGTGTCTGGCTTTCCATTGCTACGCTTGTTGCAGAAGATTCCTTTGATGCGCCCAATGCGAAAGGGCTGCGGAGCATCTAGATTTGAGCCTTTGATGTAATCAGAGGACTTTCTGTAGTATTCAGGGTAAAGATCTTCATCAACATCATCCTTTCTGTGGGAACGCTTCATTGGGCTTGCAGCCTTTACGCTAAAAGAAGAGGTCCGTTTAATAACACCACTCAAATAGAAACATCTTGAGGCAGTAAATAATAAGAGCTTACACAAAGTTAAAGGCCTCGGGTGGTAGGTAGACACTGTCCCCTACTTTGTACTGCTCCCCCTTATAGTTCACCAACCCGTAGAAGACTTTAGAGTCACTCTCATCCTCTAAGGGCTCATAGGCCTGGGGCATTGACTCAGCCTCTTTTTCCTTGTTTCTGGTGCAGCTGGCACAAAACCTGCAGTGAAATATGCCATTTTATAGCATAAATACAGAAGTGAAAAAAAAAAAAATAAAATTATAATAATAAAAAGAAAAAAGAAAGGTCAAAAGGGGTACGCACTTATACTTGCAGTCCTCAGAGGGTGTGACCTTGGGAGGAGTCTCAAAGCGAGCACAGTCACCCTCATACTGTAGCTGATAAAAGAAGCTTTCACCATCATCGTCAATCACTTTGATGTCTTCATCCATTCCACCCTTTAAACAATAAAACAGTGTGTATAACACGATAAACTGAGCAGAGGTTTTAACAAACACTGCCCACACTTTGGCGTCTGTACCTCCATGTACCAGTTTTCAGACGGTGCCTTGTAGAAGACGTTGACCTTGCCATGGATAAAACTTAGCTGCATGTCTTCACACTCATCTACTAGGAAGAGCTCAAGAGGGTCTGATGACTCCCCAAGAACAGTATCAGTGCCACGGCAGAACCAGTGGGCATGAAACATCTTCTCACCATCATCCCACAATGCTGTAATCCTACAAATTTGAAGGAAACCAATGGCTTACTAATTTGAGCAACAAGTGTTAAACCTTTTGAGTTAACCTTACAGCAAAAAAAAAAAAAAAGAAAAAAAAAAAAAGTTTGGTTTGATAATCTTACCTGACCAGGTAGAGAGGACGTGATGGGTCATCAGGGCTTACAGATACACAATCTCCCACCTCTAACACCTCATTTTCCACACGCACTTTCATGTAGTATTCTTTCTTTCCCTCTGTCTGGGGAGTAAAATAAAAAAAATATATAAAAAAAAAAATTTAGGTCAGGTTTTCTAAATTTGGAGGGAGAGGGGAAAAAAAAAAAACAAAAAAAAACAAAAACCCTCCATATTCCAAAACACCGGTGTATCACATTATCCCTTTTTACACTGGGACTTCCCCATTCTGTTGATCGAAAATCCCCTCTCTCTCTAGCAAAATGCTAGAGATTACAAAAATAAAATTAATAATAATAATAATAATAATAATAATAATAATAATAATAATAATAATTTTTACTTTGCAAATCCCCATGTTTGTGTAGACTGGGTTTTTCCCTTTCAGTACTATGGCCCTTTTTATCCACTGCAAGAAAGACTGCATACCTTCAATGGCTCGCCAACCCAGCTGATCTTATTCTTGGTCTGTTTCTTCTTCTTGGTCTGAGACATTTTCTTTGTATCCTTAAGTGGCAGCACATCCTCCTCATCCACGTTCTCATCATCCTCAGCTTCTTTCACTGCCAGGTTGGGGCATCTGGATGAGGGACAAAGCAACCATTAGGCTTTAACCTGGCAAACAAACCCAAAACTAACCGTTTTGATATCACAGATAGTAGCTGCTTTTCAAAAGGGCCATTCTATACAGTGTTCAAACAGTGTGCTCTGACTTTTAATTGTAAAATACTTGGTGGTTCCAGATCTGTACTAAACAATCAACAGCAGGCGATATATACTGATGGAGCCTAAAGTCAACAACTAGGAAGTTACTTTGTAACATGTAATCTTCATGAGATTCTAGTTAAATATGCATGCCTAGGTAAGTGAAATGGCAATTTAATTGGCAGAAGTATAAATAGCAAAATTGGTCCACTAAATATTTAAAAACTGTTAAAAATGACATTAAGCCTCATGATCAACTAAATTTATTTATTTTTCTGAATAATACACATGGAAATAATACCAAGCTGCAGAGAATGATTACGCAACAGCAAAGACTGCACAGAGTAACTATACCTTCTCTTCTGACAAGCTTGTTTACTTCTGCCACTGCCTCCAAACTTGATCATATCCTTACAGGCTGAACACTTGCCACAGTCTGGAGCTTGACACACCTGAAATATCAAGAGATGATCATGCCCATCTCGTAACATGGATATTGCCTTGCATTTCAGTTGTCTGAATTGTAGGCACAGTTTAACTAACCTCACAGACGCCACACCTTTGTCTCTTCACACCACCTCCATCCTTATTGTTCTGGTCAATCTGATCAGAAAAGAATGTGTCAAAGATCAGGTAGACCAGTTTAGTGGTGGTGGCTTTAGTTGGGCCCTTGTTGTCCTTCTCAATCTTAGTGGGATGGCGGACAGCTTGTCTTCTGGCCGCTCTCCTGAAATGAGGTGGGGGGGGGTTGGGGAAGAGAGAAATAAAAAAAAAGTGAGCAGAGCAAACATTAAGAGAGCACTAATAAAAACAAAATGGAGCCATGCGTTTAATACACAAGACACTGAATGGATTGAGTTTAAAGAAACTGATCACAAAGAGAAACAGCTCGTCTTTGTTCAAATAAGTTTAGATATTTCAAATGGGCAACTCTAAAAAATTTACACAATGGGAGGCCAAGTTAACGTCTGTTATGCATAGCCATGCAAGTTAAAGAGGGGGAGGGAAAAAAAAAAAAAAAATTATATATTTGTGTGTGTGTGTGTGTGTGTGTGTGTGTGTGTGTGTGTTTGTGTTTGTGTGTTCTTGTTCTCCTCACCCACCCCTTTCAGCTAATGAAGCATTTTACCACCAACACAGGCAACGGCAGTTCAGCATATGGAAAAATAAACCACCAAGCAAAACACTCTGCAGTAACATCCGGTTTTACATACCAGTACAGCTGCCTGCTGCATTAGGGAAGGTTAAAGGGCCATTAGAAACAGATCACAGAACAAGCACAACTGAACCTCAACATTTCAAGTCACTGAAATGTCTTCCAGAGCATCTATAAATAAACTTACACCTCTGCAATGAGAAAACCTGTGTCAAAATAACTGCCACCACATTTTTTATAAATTGGTCCAAGCTACATAATTGTATTATATAAATGTCCAAGTACATATGAGAAACACACTGATAGCCCTCCGTGATGGTCCACAAAATAAAAACCAATGCCTCAAGCAGGAGAAGATAAAAGCTTAAAGTAAATTGGTTTCAGTTGCTAAGAGAATAGTTTGAGGTCTACTTTCTCGTTACCAGTACATTAAAACCACCATTACTCAGTTCTCACTGAAAGCATTCAAAAGACCACTAACTGCTGTAAACTCACCTCTTGCCCAAAGTAACACCAGCCAGCTTGATCAAGTCACGCATACATGGAGTGATTATAATGGGTTGTTCGTCAGAGTCTCCAGCCTCATCATAACTCTCAACCTGCTCTACCACAAACTGGGCATGGCGCAAAAGTGTGTCTTCTGTGAAACGGTTGAAATTGAGCCCCGCAGGTGGGACAGTAGTCTAAAAAGACAAAAAACAGGTTATCCCACAACTTCTTAATGGGACGAGTGGCAAAGAACCTTAACATTTCCATAAATATACCTCTATTTTGTTCAGCAGATCCTCATAAGTGGCATCCTGGTTTTTCTGAAGAAATTCAACCACAATCTTGCTCATGTAGATCTTCTCCTGCATGAGAGCAAAAATGGCAGAGTACTCCTCACTGGGGTCCATTAGGATGTAGTCAGCAAAGGCTGTCAAGAAAAAAAAATTAACAAGCTGAATAGCCATGCATAAACGTGGACAAGGATAAGAGTGAACTTTGTTTTGAAAATTACCTGTTGTGAAGCCAATCAAAGCCTTCTCCCCACCATCAAAACCAGTGATCCACCAAGCATTGATGGGACCAAGCTTTTTAGCAGGAACCCCACCTGAGAGGGGGGGGGGGGAAAAAATAAATAAAAAAATAAAAAAAAACACATCAATACACATCATAAAAACATTAAAAAAAAAAAATAATAATAATTGGAAATTATACAAAATGCGTAAAAACAAGCCAGTATTCAAACTGGCACATACCATCCATGCATGGGTTGTCATCGTAGATGGGCTTTACAGCACAACTGAAGTACAGTTCCACATTTTTCTCAATGAGGCCAGAATCAAATGGACACAGATGACCACGCTTGTCATACACACTACAAATGAGAGGTGATGCATAGTGATTTGGAGGAAGTAAAACATTGATCAGTTTGATTAATTTCTCTCAGTTTTACCTGAAGTTAGTGATTTTGTGCTGAGGAAGATCTTCATAGCTTTCAAAACCATCTTCATTTGAATCAAAGAGAGATAGACGCTCATCGGTTAACATTTCTGGCTCATCCAACTACCAGAAAAAAATAAAAATAAAAAATAAAAACAAGAGCATTCATGTGCACAGCCACTATAGAACAACTTAATTTTAGATGTGGGGGGTGTGGGGCGGGTGGACTAGGTGTAGAAAACTCACAGCATCATCAGGGTCCCCTTGAAAGAACTTTAGGTCTGAATCATCCAGGTACTGCCTGCAGTCAGGACATTTTGGCGGAGGGGTCTAAAACAGGTTAAACCCTTTGTTCAGTGTATTCATTCAAGTGGCGAAACAAATTAGAAGTGAAATGGAGCGTCACCTTTGCTGTAGACACAGGTTTGAGGTTAGCAGCATTCTCAGCTTCAGGTCTGAGAGAAGAACAAAAAGGATCATAAACCTCATATACTACATTTAGAAAATGTATTCAAGTTTTACTTTTACATCATGGTACTCACTTCTCAGCTTCTGTTTTAAGGCGTTTCTCTTCACGGACCTTAGAAGACCAAAAATAAAATACGGTTAAAATACTTCCATGAATTTTATGACAGTGAATTGTAAAATGACCTGACCTCTTCAGTGATAGTTTCTTCAGTCTTAACTTCTGTGTCACCATTTGCTGCTTCTCCATTCAATTCATCAGACTTTCGTTTTGGGCTATTAAAGAAAGAATAAAAGCCCAATTTAAAAAAAACATTTATTTTATCTTGAACACAAAATTGCCATATAAAAATCCATTTTAAAAAGTACACCAACTCTAATGTAAAATTGTTAACTTACACTCTAGAAAACATCGAGAGGATAGTTTGCTGCTTCCCAGAGTTGCGTGTAATCCTGGAACTGGCTGGAGATTCTGTTGTTTAAAAAGGGGGAAAAAAAAAAAGCAATTAATAAAAATTAAAAAGCATAAAATTTACATCCAGCACTTAATGTGGAGATGCAACATATGAAGAGCACTTATAAATCAATAAATCCATGCAGCTCACTCTGGGCCTCAGAGTCTGCTTTACTGCGACGGCCTCCCCTTCCCTTCGGGGCACTGGGAGACTTTATAGCATCTCCTTCCTCCTGAGTGTCCATGGCTCCCTCCTGCTCACCATCGTCTTTGTGAGATCCATTTTCAGAGAAGCCATTTAAATGTCCATTCTGCTCCACTCCATCACCCTCTTTGACAACTCCCAGAGCTTTCTTCAGTACAGCTTTCACCTCTGACATGTAAACCTCCTAAAAAGAGGCTCAAGTCAGACCACTTGTTTTCTAGAAGGGAGCTCTGAAAAGGCAGAGTAACTCACCGTGGAAAGCTCAGAGTTCTTTAACTTGTCCTCAAGGTTTTTGAGCTGGTCCTGAGTATCAGCGAGCAGGAACTCCTGCAGTAACCTGAGCTTTTCTTTTACACACTCCTACACAAAAAAAAAGAAAAAAAAGAAAAAGTGAAGTCAAGCTACAAAAACTCTGCAGAGATCACGGAAAAACTCAGCTGTAAGACTTTGATATTTAGCATGCAATTCCGATGCATGCTAGAAGGGCTTTGTCCCAATTTAACACCTAAACCACTATTTTGTCATTCAGAAATGAATCAGAGAACCTTTTTCACTGTATGGTAATCCTATCTTGGCTTGTTTTTATGTTGCAGCTGTGCAGGGTTCCCTTTTCACTTTCACTAAAAATAGCTGAATTTCTACGACATCCAAATCAACAGGGAAAGAAAAAACCCACTGCTGTGCTCATATTAATATTGTTAAAATAGTATTAAAAGGGTTTTAGACTGAATATTACTTTTTATATTCATACTTTAATAGCCACTATGGTTATCAACAATAACCTTACCATTATAACAGGCATGAAACAGCACATTATATTAATAAAAATAAACAGTAATACATTTACATTGATAACATTTTTTAAAAGCAACATACTTTATATTCTATGAATTGGACCACTCTTAAGCCATACTCTGTGCATTGTCACCACCACCACTTTAAGTTGATTTTAAAAAAATATATATAAATAAAAAATTATAGTCCTAAGACAAGAGTGAGTGTTAGGACAAGTTTTAGTAAGACTTTGAATAGTTTTCATATCTGTACTACTGTACACAGAGGCTGAGTAAATCACAGGGTAATATACATTTTTGGGTTAAAGGTGCTGTATGCAAGTTTGACTCTTCTAAAGTATAAAAATACCATAATATGTTTTTAGATATTTAAGAAACATGCCAAGTGTACATTCTTGTTTATTTGAAAAACAATGCTAAAGTCAGATATTTTGGCTTGAAAATGGGTGTTCCATGCTGGAACGCTGTCTTGTGTATATAGTTTTTATTTTTTAAACTTGCCCAATGCCAGCTTACCCAATTATATTTCAGCACCCCAGGTTGCCTTGTTGGACAGTATCAGCCTCCAAAATGAGACGCAGATTCAGAATTCCACATGAGGTTATTATATAGCAAATAAATATTACGAACTTAAACATTAAGTGAGCAGGTTACATTGTAACCGCGTATCCTAACAACACGCTGCGTGATGAGATTTGCAATAAGCAATTTGGCTGTTTGCACCAGACAAAACACAACAGAAATTTAAAGACAGCCATTCAGAAACACAGAATATGCACTCGCTCACGAAATGGTAAGATTTATAATCTAAATTAATACATATTAAACCTCTAACATTAAAAGTACATGCTGAATCACTGATATGCATTTAGTTAAAAAGCTCAATTTCAAAGATCTGAGGTGAACAATCTGCCGCTCCTTTCAGCAGTATGACAATAAATGTAACAAAATGGCATTCAAACTCACATTATTAGCATTTAACACTGAATAAAGCACATGAGGTATACCCGAGGTGACCAGTTTATCCTGTTGTTTACCTGTGATAGAGGCCGTTTCTAATATATCAATTCCAGGTGTTGACTAGAACAAAAACTACTTTTAATACGGAAAATATTCCTTCTATCGTGCGCCCATTGCTTTTTTTAAGAACAGTTTAAATCAGCCTTTAGGCTCTTTTGTGTCTCGCTGTTGGTGTCGTCAATCTGGCAACCTACGCTTGCGTTTGTTTTGATCCAGGAATGCAATACCTAGTTTAACCACTGGGTGTCAAACTTGCATACTGCACCTTTAACTATCCCTTTAAGGGTTCCAATCCTTTCCTTCTTACCTCTTGCACATCATCCCACCTAGGCAGATCAAACACTCAGATAGATGTTTCACAACGAAAGTTTGCCAATTATGATACAGCCATGTTAAGTTGCGTAACAGTTCATTAAAAACAAATCTTGCAGTGGTTGTTGCGGAGTCACAGAAAGTCTAACGACGCAGGTACTGATGATTCCCTCCAGCCAATGACAGAGCTGCAGTTTGCAACCTCAAACAAGGTGTTATTAAAATGTGTAGTGTATAAATGGTGCCATTTGGATTTATTTATTTTTTTTTTTTTTACATAACATAAGTATATAATTCCTCCTTTTAAAGCTTTTTTTCCCTCTGAACTTTCAGTCTTAAGGCATTAATCTCACTACTTGTACAGCAAAATAGCACAAGTATACAAACTGAAACTCTTATGACGAGCTTATCATTCCATGCAGTTGTAAACCGTATAATAGCCTCCTTACAAAAACTGTTTATAAGTCCCAAAGCCAGCAGTTTATTTACAGGGCGTTTGGCCAGATGTAAATGACAACTGGACTGTTAAACAATACATTCTGAATGAAAGAGGTCGGGGTATTTGGTGTTAGTGTGACATACCTACATGAAATTAAAAGGACTAGGTTGTTACTTTTGAATTATAACTCATAGGGCTGCAATAAATCCTCACCTCATCTGACAAACTGTCTCCACCTTCATCCAACACCTGAAGCCTAGAAACATAAAACAAACACATAATTAGCATTGCACATTACGTCAACCACTGAGAAAGATAAAAACATGCGTTAAAATATTTAATAAACGTTCATAGATCATCCTAAATTCACAGAACTGGAAGCATTCATCGCTACCATTGCGGGAGTAAACAAACACGCATGGACAGTCCATGTTCACGAAAACCACTTCAGATAATAGTGTCGTTGTACACGCAATTCATTAGTATCCAGTGGGTATAACTGTAACGACTCGTGCAGTGATTGAGTAGAGGGAGACAGGAGGCGGGCAGGGCTTCACTCGGACACGTGTATTTGGCGCCAAATGCAGTCTTACTGACACCTGCGAGCCTGTTCGCATCAAAACAATCAGCAACCGCCTTTTTTACCCATGAAACGCGAGCTGGTGGCGGGCAGAACATTTGTAGCCAGGCTAAATGCTAACAATAATAAAAACACAGCATGTCTTTTAACTTAAAAATGACATCCATAAACATCCGTTTTGTGACGCTGTAAGTTCGCAGCGCGAAGCCAGTAAAGCCCGCGAACGAGCACACGATCAAATTCGGTGTAATCATCACAGTTGCATTAAAGAGCAAATACAGCACCGTACCGTTCCCTGACATCCTCTGGCAGAGACAATGAGGTCCTGGTAGGCATTTCAAGTTCGATTTTGATCAAAGGAATTGACTACTTAAAAACACGATTTAAAACAACAACAGATAAAAGCGGTTATTAATATGTGACAGTGCCAACTGCAGCGCGCGCTGGAGGGGCTCAACGGGCTTTATGAATTGTCGCTAGCAGCTGAGAAAAATACGCGCGGGCCGCTTTTCGCGCGGAAACGCGGGTGAGTTGGACGCTACCATTAATTTAAAGTACGGGGATCGAACGAGTCAAAGAAGTTGTGCGTTTCTGTTTTGTTTTTTAACGAACCAGAGACAGTATTGTGAGTTCGTGTTAATCTAATTCGTTTTATTAAATGTATACGTTAAAGGTAAAGGAATAAAAACTCTTAAGTTGTTTTTAAGGTTTATTTTCATATTCACCCCTTCGGAGATTCAACCATTACGGGATGTACCACATTTTGCCTTGCCTCAGGGGTGCATATTTGCTCATGCATTTCATTAACTCTTCTTTTTTTAATGCAAATAAAATAGTGTTGACATGTGAACAATATTTGTGTACAATACACAAAATATGAACAATAATCAACATTGTCAACTTGAAAGATAACTGCAAAAAAAAGAGTAGGAAAGAAAAATAAAGGAAATGAATTCATTAACTCTTCCTGTTTAAATATTTAACTCCATCTGCGACGAACAGAAATCTGACACGGTTCAAAAGAAGTTTATATATGTTATGTTTATTTGATTTACATTGGCCAGTTATTTATGCAATAAAGAAACTTAACAAACAAAAACAACAAATGATTAAATAAACAAATGCAGTAAACAGGCATGTGAAACAAAATATACCAACACTACTCTCTATTTTGAAAGTTTTTTTAAATAGTTTCAAATGTATTGTATTAAAATTACTATATATAATATATATATATAATATATATTCATTCATTTTCTTTTTGGCTTAGTCCCTTTATTAATCAGGGGTCACCACAGCGGAATGAACCGCCAACTTATCCAGCATATGTTTTACGCAGCAGATGCCCTTCCAGCTGCAACCCAGCACTGGGAAACATCCATACACACCCATTCACACTCATACACTACGGGCAATTTAGCCCACCCAATTCACCTATACCACATGTCTTTGGACTTGTGGGGGAAACCGGAGCACCCACTGCGACACCATATCACCCATATATTTATATATACATTCTGTCACCATCCTGCATATCTTTCTTTAGGCCAAACAGGGGCCTGTACCATGAAGTCAGATTAGCTGGCTAGCCAGTTAAGTTTTAGTTTATTTTGCACCAATTCTGGGTTTTAGGTACCATGAATGTAGCTTAGCTCAACTCAGCTGCTCCATAATACCATGGCAACAAAAAAGGAGTGATTAAAATCGAACTGCCTTCATACTACCTAAAACCCTACTAATGGATCTGATGAATCTAACCATTTCCAGCAGCACACCATGATGCTTTGAGTGAGTATTAGAAGTTACATTCATTCATTCATTCATTTTCTTTTAGGCTCTTTATTAATCAGGGGTCGCCACAGCGGAATGAACCGCCAACTTATCCAGCATATATTTTATGCAGCAGATGCCCTTCCAGCTGCAACCCATCACTGGGAAACATCCACACACACTCTCATTCACACACATACACTACAGACAATTTAGCTTACCCAGTTCACCTGTACCGCATGTCTTTGGACTTGTGGGGGAAACCGGAGCACCCGGAGGAAACCCACGCCAACACAGGGAGAACATGCAAACTCCACACAGAAATGCCAACTGACCCATCCGAGGCTCGAACCAGCGACGTTCTTGCTGTGAGGCGACAGTGCTACCCACTGTGCCACCATGTAGCCTTGGAAGTAACATGTGAAACTGTAAAAAGAAGCGTTTAGGTTTGCTCAAGTCAACGAAGTCATGTAGTTAATAAGCTGACATTATTCACCTCACCCCTAATCAACCAAAAATCTAAAGAGAAGTTAAGTGTCAAAGATTGTTTTAAGTGCTGTCAGCAAATAACCCCAAAAGCTCAAATCATCAAGTCTTAGCAGCAATATTGTGGAGTGGTTATTCATTCATTCATTCATTTTCATTTCGGCTTAGTCCCTTTATTAATCTGGGGTCGCCACAGCGGAATGAACCGCCAACTTATCCAGCATATGTTTTACGCAGCGGATGCCCTTCCAGCTGCAACCCATCACTGGGAAATGGAGTGGTAAAATATTCAAAAGTATTAAGTCTGTTATGTAAAACAGGCTACATGAACTGTTCTCTGTCATTAACCAGAACACTGATTTATAAGTGACTTATATGTATGTATAGATTTTGTACATAAAAAATATGTCAGTAACAATGGTTTACTGGTAAAGGCAGACAGTTTGCATTTTAATTTACCTAAAAGGTCGTATGAGTGATTTGGAGATCATTTGTGACAAAACTCTTTGAAAACTGAATAAATAAGCTTTCCATTGACGTGTGCTTGTTTGTTGTCAGGACAGAAGGGTATTTGGTGTAAATATCTGAATATTCTTCATGAATATTTTTCATTCTTCACTCATTCGTCATGACTTTTATTGTGGACTCCAGCATTGAATAACAAAACAACTTTGTTGAATACATACACTAAAACTGAATTGATATCATTTTGTAATTTCTTTTTGGAAATAATGTCTTAATTGCCACTCAAAGTCATATACGTACATGCACACAGATATGAATGAGGGATTAAGCTGAAGGATAGTGAGGGATAAGCCTTTATTTATTTATTTATTTATTTATTTATATTTTGTCAGCTTTCTTTAAAACAAATAACACGTTGTTATTTTGAATTTTTTTACATTTTTGCCGTAATTGACACAATAACAATAAGGTGGCAATGAGCAACAAACAGATTTTGTTAATTTATATAATGAGAGAAATGAGGGAACATTTTGGAGAACATTTCTTTTCCCCATAAATGACCCAATGTCAGGATGTTGGCAAGTCCTGCTTTTGCTATTGTTAAATTTTGGTCATTGTTATTTTTAGTTCATTTTGTCAGCTATCTGTAGAGCAAATTGCAGCATTTTAGGACTATTTTAATCATTTGTTTTGCCATAAATGACACAAAACCGTGATATGCTCTTGTTGTGTTATGGTGATTTCATGTGACCAACATGTGAATGTATGACTGACTGGAACTCACCATTAAGTATAGGGTATTTTAATTGGGATATTCCCTACCAGTGTCAAATACGGTTCTTTAGCTGACCACAAGATGGTGCTCTTGGACAGCAGTTATATATGACTGTTTCGTATGAGCGTACGTCTTCTCCACAATAAACGCGTTCTAGTATACCGGTGTGGAGAGGGAGTAGAGAATGGACAATCACGCAGATTGTTCGTCGCATGGATGCTTTCCATTGATGTGTGGTTTGTTAGGACAACACAATATTTGGCTGAGATACAGCTGTTTGAGCATCTGGAAAAGGAGTAAAAAATATAATAAATATTGAGCAAATTACCTATAAAGTTTTTTATCAATGCATATTAATAATCGAAAATTAAGTTTTGGTAGGAAATGTACAAGGCGACAGTGGTTCAGTGGTTAGCACCGTTGCCTCACAAAAGAAGGTCGCTGGTTCGAGTCCCGGTTAGGATTTTGGATCTCATTCAGCTGTCTCCCCTCCCCACACACTTAAAATGTCCGCTACGCCCCTGTGTGTGTGTCTGTATGTTTGTGTGTGAGAATGTGAGAGTGTATGGGTGTTTCCCAGTACTGGGTTGTGACTGGAAGGGCAGCCGCTGCGTACAATATATTCTGGAATAGTTAATGGTTCATTCCGCTGTGGTGACCCCTAATAGATAAAGGACTAAGCCGAAGGAAAATGAATGAATAAAATATCTTGAAATAATTCTGACTCATATAATGTAATTTTGGCTATTCCTACAAATGTACTCGTGCAACATAAGGCTAGTTTTGTACTCCACATCCTCATACATAACTGAAACATAAACTCACATGTAGTATATGCTAATCTCGAGTCAAGATTCTCTAAACCAGAAGTGCAACAGCTTTCTTTGGCTGACCACAAGGTGGCGGTATTGTAAAGCAGGTATATTACTGCTTTGGTTGAGCGTCTTCTCCAAAATAAACGTGTTCTCACATATGCCGGGGTGGAGTGGGAGTACTGCATGGATCTTAATCACCCAGATTGAACTGAAAACAGCGATATATGTTTGCAGCTGTTTGAGCATGGCTGATGTCACTTCCTGCTAACTTTTGGCCACATTCCCAGCTGTGTTGTCTCCCAGGGCGGGTTGCTGTTCCCACCCAGAAATTCTGGATGCTTGACAAACACCAGGCCAGACCATCTTTAAGCCCACTCATTCAGGGTTCACAGTCTTTTGAGCAATGAGCACCTCCAGCTTATGGTCACGCTGTTCCAGCCATTGGCCTCCCAGACACCCCTTTCCCATAATGCCATTTCTATTGATCTCATCACACTCCCCCTTTTCTACTAAACCCTTCGGCTAAACATCTGCACTCCCAGAAAACCTTGGAACTGGCACTTATTGGACTGTCAAGGCCAGCAGATCTAGGCAATACTGTTTGCGAACAGATTCATGTCAAAGCGAGTCTGGCCTTAACCGTGTTCGTGCATGTTAGCATTTTTTTTCATTGTCTGTTTAGATTTCTGTAACATGTGGGATAAAGTCTCTGAAATAAAGTACGTAGTGGCATTAATTATCTCTTTATCACGCACACAACAGCCACTTTTAAAGGATATGCTAAGTGCACATGATTGTTATCTAAATTCCAGCGAATCAGCAATAAGAACATCTGAATTAAATGAACACACAAGCAACATATGATGCATTTAATTTATCTTTATTTAAAAAAAAAAAAAAAGAAATTAACTAATGTGTATGTACCTACATTAGTGTTTGGGATTGTACCGATTTAGCACAGGTAGCTTGCTACTAAACACAAGGCTATTGCACACAAGACATTCTATATGTATACACATTACATACATACTGTACATAGATACATACATACATACATACATTTATAATAATAAAAAACATTGTTCCACAGGGTAGGCTATGTTTTACATTGAACGGAGTGATAGGGATGCTCACACAGTCTTAAACTCTTCATGCATAAAAAGAAAGAAGAAGAAAAAAACCAATAGGCCGGTATTGGAGGAGCTGCCAAAGTGCTTTCTCTGCTGAACTGAACCGATCAACAGAGGAAACTAAAACATGTTGGGATCAAATGGTGAACAGGTATGATTGTGAGTGAAAGTGTTGGGCTGGTGATATTAACGTATGAGAGGATTAAGGTCAGTCCATAACAACTGGAAAAAGCATAGGAAACATCGGACTTCCTGTGGTTGCAGGAAGTTTATAGTTACCTCGGAAGACTTTCAAAAGACCATTAAAAGAGCGCAACAGCTCACATCCCTCCGATTTCAGAATGAATATGTGAGAGAAAGGCATGCTCAGTTTGTCTTAATCTCAGAGTTTCTCATCTCATCAATGGCATATTATTTCTTTTAACTTTAAATGCCATTAAGACTTCACAGTGAGCGCCGCTTCTTGTTGCTGCAAGCCCAGTAATCAACAGGAGAACAATGATGTTCAGTAATACTGTCGATCAGCGAAAATGTTCGCTCATAACACTTCATTCTTATATTCAGTTTCATTCGTCAAGAGGGCACAAGAGAAGCACACGCTGCCGCTGCGATGCTACAACATTGTCATGCCAACAGACCCAGCATTTACACCAGCTGCTGGGAGAAATTCATTCTAGGATTTCAGTAATTACGTACTGACTGCGTTTTCCTCTTAGGGAAAATTAGGAATGGTAAAGTAAAAATAAAATAGTAAGGAACTCAAGAGTTTACATGGACAAGATGAACAAAGAGGAGTAACATTGACAACTGTGGATAGGCTTGGCATACATATTAGTTTTTACACAGGTTAGGCTTTCATGCAATACAATGATGTGGAATACTTTTACTGTTGGTAATCAAAGGGTGTTACGTATATCAAGTAATTCGATAAATACAATAGGAGAGGTTCTGCAAACATACATGGTGGTTTGGCTCACTTGGAGTGCATTGTCGATCTTTACATTTCAGTCTGTCCGTTCATATTCTGAAGTGGATAGGATACATCTTGTATGAGACTTCTGGTAGGTTGGTCAGCACATGAGAAATACAGAATGCCACACTGCCTACAAGTCTACAAAGTGCAATATCTTCAACTTTGATTTTTTCCTGTTTGGTCAAAGAGCTAAAATGCATATTCCCATTTGAATTTGGCTTTCTTTCATTTGCTTTACAATTTGTTGATGGATTCATTTGCAGGACAAGTCTGCTGTGATGGTCAGGAACCTTTGCAATGATAGAAGCAACTAAGGACATCTGGTAACACAGCTGTGATATCTGCTCTAAATGTGAGAGTCATTAATTGTGATACTTGTTTGAGCCACAAGGTCTCTGAACACTTCTGTCGTATGTGCCTTGCCTCCAAGAGGGGGGATCTGCAAACACTTGGGCACTGTGAAGACGAAATCAGACACAGGTAGTGCAGTCCTGCATGATGGGAGTGGACTGATGTTCATGTTTGTTGGTGCAGTGCTCCATTGAACTCGAGCTTTTGAGTGGCACCATGCAGCGGTGGGGAGGTCTGCCACAATTGAGTAGCCCCCAGCAGCACAGGACCCTCAAGAACTCCTTCCTCATGTCCTTACTCCGCAACGTGTAGATCAACGGGTTCAGTGCTGAATTCAGTGTGGCAAAGCTGAAGAAGATGGCAGCATTATTGAGGATAGGGCATTGCTTCATCTTGCAGGAAGTGTCCAGGAGAAGGATGGTGAAGGCAGGCAGCCAACAAACGATGAAGACGCCAAGGACAATTGTGACCGTCTTCAGGAGAGCGTAAGCTGGAGAATTGGTGGCCTCTTGGTGGCTGGTGCGCACAATAAGATAGATACGAACGTAAAGGATCACAATGGACAGCAAGATGATGCTAAAGATGGTGACAACAAACCGGATGTAGTATCGGGTGTTGAGGGGCAAAACAGCCGAGCAATCATCCAGGTTATTAATACAGTTCCAACCAATAATAGGAAGACCTCCCAGAAGAATGGACATCACCCAGCATGCTCCAATCAGAAGAAACATGCGGCACGTTTTGTTGGATCCGTAAACCTTGACCTTGGTGATGGCAATGTATCGCTCTATAGCAATAGCCAGCAGGCTGAAAACAGAGGCGGACAATGCGATGAAAGCAGTCCCCTCTCGTATGAACCACTGGACAGGAGTCAAATGAAATGTCCTAGGGCCAGACAGGAAGATGTTGGCAATATATGCAGAGCCAGCTAGTAGGTCCGAGAAGGCCAGGTTCCCAATGAAGAAGAACATGGCTGAGTGGAACTTCTTATTCCTAAACACAGCAATGAGCACTAGGAGGTTTTCCAAGATGATGATGCTGCAGATTATGACAAATAAAATGTTCAGGGAGCTCAAGCTTTGTTTACTCTCAATGCGGTCTCTTAGTTCCTCCGCGGTCATCTCCTTAGCAGTGAGATAGTGGACCTGGATGAGGGTCTTGTTGAAGTACTGGGAGTATTTGCTCATGGTGACAGCTTGGCAAAGCCCCGCAAACAGACGGCCAGTAGTCATTCAGAGGGCAGCTTTTTTGAGCTTGTCTGGGCCAGGCACAGGAAATGAGACGCCTAGCCCGAAGTCACGTCTCAGCGGCCCAGGAAGCTCCTCTGTGTCACCTGGAAACAAATACAAAAGAGAGAATTACTGACAGGTCAAATGGATATCAACAAATCAAATATACACTTAAAATTGTTGGAATTTCTGGACCTCTAACCAACTGCACTAAACAACTTGATTAAGTGGGCTGAGCATAACAACATGAACCATTTTGGTCAGGACTACCTGTGTGTCCAAACAATAGAAATAGTGGGACTGTTCATTTAAAAATAGTCATTGTTTTTGCAATTCTGCTGGAGATAATATCTGCCAAAAGCCATGGTAATATAAGTTTTAATAAGAATTTACATCAGAATGCTATGCAAATCTGTACACACTACAAAATAAAAGCTGGTCAGCCAGTGGACAATAGGTAATGTTTCCACCTTGTATTAGGATGTGTTTTCTGTTAGCCATATTTAAAAAAAGTGGCCCACCAAGATGCACTACCATTTCAAACGAGTCTTGTGATCACTTATGTACAGATCAAGACACTAAAGGACACTTTTTTTTAAATGAAATGTTTACACTACACATGCATTTTTGACTACCTATATATGTGGTTTCATTGATCGATTACATAATCAGGCCCCTGCTTACACTTGTATTAAGCCCTGAATATCTGTGATTGAAGCAAATTTTAATACCAGGTTAAAATGGTGCCTCTGTTTTTGTTTTGTCATGTAACGGTGCATATTTTACAAAATCAGAGCTACAAGGTCGTTTTGCTTCCAACTAGCTACAATTGCTCACTGTTGCTTTCTTTAGGCTCAAGCTTCAAATGAGTTGTAGCATCTGCAGCTTCTGCTGTGCTTAGAAGAGGACCATCTGTGATTATCCTTGTGTAGCAGACATTTAAAAAAAAAAACTATTATGCTTTTTTTCCTCGTAGTGCGTGCTAGGCTTTATCTAAAACGCAAGCAGTGGTCCAGCATTGATCAGACACATGTTGAAAACCAAAAATAGCTTGAGCTCTGGAATTTCCCTTCTGAGTAAAAGCTTCATGCCAGAACTGTCCTTCAGCTACAATCTGTTCTTGCCCCATGAACGAAGATAAAGTAGGAGTGCATGTGACAGTCTTTTACACCTACGCGCAACGCAACTATATGCAAGACTGGATGCTTAGTCTTACTACACAAAGAAATAAAACCACACAGGATGTGAAAAAATCATGCAGGAACCTTTTCCTTCTGATTGTCTAGCCCATTTTAAAAGAATTGCATGATTTTCAATATAAATGACTACAGTGTAATTTCCACCAACCCACAAATGCTTTAAACTTTCCCTTAATCTAGCACCCCCTCTGCACTGCTGATGACTAAATACACAGAGGAAATGTTGAGATTGACAATCTAGAATGTTTACTAAGAAATAATTGGTTACAAGTGTGAGTGATTGTGATTACCCCAGCTTCAGACATACAGTATATTCTTATTATTACAGTCTTTGACATTTCAGGCTGGACAGTCACCTCATTCAGCTTTTCAAAAATTGTAGGAAATAATTTGTCATATAATTTGCTTGTCTAGTGCCTATTATGGTTCTCGGCAGCTTTTCTCACTACTGTTCATCTAAAATACCTGCAATATCATCAAGCCCTGTAATAAAAAAAACCTTCTAGTTAGTGTGAAATGGAAATTCAATCTATATTCTAAAGTATCTTAGTGGCTAAACTTTAAACAATTAGGCTAGTCCATGATTAAGGATTCATGTTTTGATGATCTAGTTCAACTTGATGGACTGGTAAAACAACAAACTTCTTACTAGTGACATGTGCTAGACTTCTCCAATTCCTTTTATACAATCAACTTCAAGCTCATTTACAGATCTGCCTCTATTCAATCAACAAAAAATATAGACAGAACCTAGTACTTGTTGTACCCACCATATAATATAATCGATAATCCATTTCACTTTGATAAAGTCACAATATGCCAGAAATGATCTCCTGCTACTTCAGTTGCACTGAAATATGAAATACATTTTTTAAAATAACACAAGAAAAAATTAAAAGAACTGTCAAATTACATGCAGTCATGCCTTTGTTTTGTTTGAAGGCCAAAAAGAGATGCTTGAGTATATAGCCAGTCAAAAAAATGAGTAAGCTATGGCCTAGTGATTAGGCACACATGATACATTGAACCATGATATTTTGTCACATACTCATCTGGTACTGCATTCCCCCACATTATCTTCTGTCTGCTCTTTACTGCCACTTACTGAATAAAAAAGAGCCCCAATATTTTGGTGAATATCCACCTATAGATGACTCAAGACATTTGTGTGGAATATCTCAAGGCCGGTGGTTACGCCTAATGAGATGCGACTGAAAGATTGCACCACTCACTAAAGGGCTCGAATGTAGCGGTTCTTGACCAAATGAGGTCCACTGCCCAAAACACATCATCAGCCCAACCAGTGCAAAAAACCTCAACACTGAAAGATGCAAATCCCCCATCAGGCCAGAGCCACTGTAGAGGCTATGCAACCATGTGGAATGGCATCTGGAGACAAAGGCAGGAATCTGAGACATCTGCATGACGCACACACCTCACTTCGACATCACTGTTTGCTGCACACAGTTCAAAACCCCTAGCACAGATGCAGAGTTATGTAAACACACCAGGAAACAAGTTTCAGTCACCTATAAGAACACAATAAGGTACAGCTGCGTAGACAGTGCCACAAATCTGTTGCCGAATGCCAATAATATCCAGCAAGGCCATTTCCTTGAGCTACAGAGAAGAACAATGGACTCCTTGTCCAGGTTATGTTTTACTTGATACTCTCCACTGGGTACGCTGGTCCAATTTTACACTGTGCATCAGCTACAAATACACAAGCCATTGTGTTCTCATTCAGACTATTTTCAGTTAACATTTTTTGCACCGTGAACAATCAACAGGTTTTAGCGTCATATCAAAACTTAATTCCAAAAATACCAAAAATTAGGTGGAGTTGCCTTCTCAGAAAGGACCAGTTTCAAAACAGCTCTACGTCGTCCACCCACTGAAATTTCACTCTCAGAACATGTTTAAGTGGGTAGTTTCACTGCTGTCAGCTTGTGTTTGTGATTTCACCATGCTTGGTCCCTCTTGAATGCACTCTAGGCCTTGGAGTTACCTTGGAGACCTGTGCCGCCTTTCATCTAAGGGATTTGACAGCGTGTGAAACCTGATGGTCTGGTCTGTCTGCAATGCTCTCTCCAGCCGGCCCCACTTCACTAGTGCCTCCACCCTGTCTGTGCAGACTGGAACGGACGCCAGACCATCCTGTATGAAATACATCTGCTGTCTTTTCTTCCGCAAAAATCTACATTCATCATACAGAACGATAAATAATACACAGAGCAAGCATACAAAACTACGAATGCATCTCCAGTAGCAGGCCTCCACAGTCCAGCTGGCTAAGAAGAGTCTTCCTGTACACAACTACTTTGTTATAGGCCAGAGGAAGTGTTTGTGGTGTCAGAAAACTAACATCCTGTCCAAATTTGATAGCTGGCTGGTAGAGAGCAAGACAGTTAATGTGGGAAAGCTTCGGTGGAAGCGAGAGACACAAAAGCAGAGCAGAGGAAGTTCATTCGGATTCTTACAGGTGTAATACGTGCAGCAGGAAATGAGATGAAGCGCAGCGACAAGCCGCTCATTTGGTGTTAAACATTTGACGGATACACATCTGTGAGAAATCTTTGTAGAATACACGGTTGTTGTTGTTGTTCAGAACCGGTTCATCATAAAGGTCACTGTTACAGACAACTATATGATCTGATCTCTCGTTCCATATCAGTGAAACCTGAACTGATGACCCCAGTCCTGGTCAGGACCCCACCCACATCCCCATGACAGCACGACAAAGGCCCCAGGTGTTGTTTTCGCTTCCCAGCAATACCTGATAAGCCCCAATTAGTCAGTGGCTTCTGAGCAACCGTGTTTCCCACAACGCACCTGTCACCTAGCATCGGTTAGACTCAAGCTGCCTTGTTCTCCAGAGATATCGTGCATCTTTGCAGCTTGAGCAAACCGTCAACAACCACACACACTTGGAAAAAAGAAAAAAAAGCTAAACAAAACACCTAACAGTGAGTTGTTTCACTTTAGTTTTTCCATGTCTGATTGCTGTCACGTAGAAGCTAAATCAGCCTTATATTCACCATAGGAGTTTGCTTATACAATATTCTACCAGACTTGCTTTATAACCTTTTTAGTGAAGCACAACTGTCAGCCCGTCTGTGGTTTGTTGTGATAGGATAGACAAAGTTCACATTCTGCACAAATGATGCTGTCGTGCTGTAAAATGTTTTAGGTTTAAAAGTGCTACGCTATTTGTACATCCTGTCCCCATCGTGATACGCATCACCATACACGACCACATTTTTTCACCCCAACCACAAATGCACCATTACCTAGAGCTTATGACTAGGAAAATTTATAACACTTCAAGCAAAGCACAATGAACTGTATTACATGCTAATACAGTGTCATGGGCCTAATTTAAACAGTTGAGTTATACCATTTTTTAGCCATTCAGCAAATCTCTGGGTATGGCGGGAGCACTTTTAGCTTAGCATAGATAATTGAATCGAGTTAAACCATTAGCATCATGCTCAGGAAAAAAAAAGTATCATTAATTTTCTAATTTAACCTGGACTTTAATTACATTGTTTAGTTACATCGTGTACTAAGTCTGACAGAAAACAAAAAGTTGCTAACTTCTAGGTTGATATGGCTAGGAACTATACTCTCATTCTGGCGTAATAATCAAGGAACTTTGCTGTTGTACTATGGCTGCAGCAGGCACAATGATATTACGCAGTCCTGTTACCTAGCTGGGGTATGTCGATACACTACCTTCCAGGGTATCAGTACCAGCATTACAACAAAAATTGGGCATATAAAATAGTCACCTCTGTTTTCTCAAGATGTTGACAAGGGCTGCACAATATATTGCAAAATTATTGTTATTGCACAATATACAGTACATATCGCAGACATATTTTAGGCATTGGTTGTTTATCTAAATTTGACCAGATTGGGCCTTACTATCTTTATCCCCGCCAGTAGTTGCTGTTCTGTTATTGGTTGGAGCGGCCCAAAGGTGAACCCAGAGCTGAAAATAAATACATATGGCGGAAGTCAAGACAAGAGAAGAAAAAAATTACAACAACCAATCAGAGTAAGAATATCTGCGGAGGTTTTCACTCATTCATAGTGCTTTATAGACTAAATGTTTGCTCCTTGACACAGTTTATTTGTCTGAATTATAATTAGATCTAAAAAAAAAATATTTTACCTGTTTATTTTAATATCATGAAATAAATGATTTAAAAACAGCTAATAAAAATAGCATTTTTCTAGGGAAATGCTTTATCATGAGAAATATCCTTATTGCAATGCTCAACAACAATATAAGGTATAAATATAAATGCTATCTTTTTAAACCTTATGAGGATGCTAATGTTTGTTATTATTTTAGTGAACCAGCAATACTAATATATACCAATGATAACTGGGCAGGGCAAATTTCATCGCAGTGGGCAGGGTCTGAACAGTCAGAAGAAATCTTCAGCACAACAACAGTAAGGCGAATTAGCAAACCGTGCTCTCAAAAATGTTTCTTCAGGTTCAAATGCATTGTAGGTGCACTGTAATAGAAGTAATATCAAAGTCCTATCAGTTCATAGTACATGGTCATTAAACTGATTATACCTAGCCCTAGAGAGCTGTCCAATTACGTCATATATCATTTTATTGATTGTCTAGCTGATTCTATAATATCAGATGTAAAAGGGTCAAATAAAGCACTTACAGGCGGGTGGGAGGAAATGGGAGAGGAAAATTCCATGCGTTTCGTTAAGCCAGAAGAGTTATGAGTCAAAGCCAGTTACTGCAGCGAAGGTGATACAACACAGAGTCCCAAGACCACAAAGCTCTATTCAACACACTCTCATTCCACCCTGCTAATGACCCAGGTCTTATCTGTACTTTACAGTCGGCCACTTCCATGACTGGAAAAGTAAAAAAATCGGCTTTTAAAAAATAAATATGCAAGCTGTATGGATTAAAATTGGATAACACAGTTTTCTAAATAATATAATAATAATCCATAATATACACATAGTGAACCACCTTTTCAACATATCACTGCACAGCTCCCATTGCATAGTTACTTTTATTGCATGTTAGACATGTTTAGAAAAAAAGTATGAACAATATATTGATATCTTGCCATTATGTGTTTTATTTAGTTTTTAATATTAGTCAATGTCAGAATAATGGATTTTTTCTTTTGTGTAGTCTCATTTTCCCACATTTTGCATTTAGACAAAATGGCTCAAATAGGTATTTGCTGTGTCATGCTTAACAACAGCCTTCAGTTAGATATTAGTCAGAAAATGACTGAACAATATAGTACATTCTTCTTAAAATGTCACATGTGAAAGGCATATTACTTGTTAAATGCACGATTGGTGGGCTGCACGGTGGCGCAGTGGGTAGCACAATCGCCTCACAGCAAGAAGGTCACTGATTCGAGCCTCGGCTGGGTCAGTTGGCATTTCTGTGTGGAGTTTGCATGTTCTCCCCGTGTTGGCGTGGGTTTCCTCCCGGTGCTCCGGTTTCCCCCAAAGTCCAAAGACATCTGCTATAGGTGAATTGGGTAAGCAAAATTGTCCGTAGTGTATGAGTGTGAATGGGTGTGTATGGATGTTTCCCAGTGATGGGTTGCAGCTGGAAGGGCATCCGCTGCGTAAAACATATGCTGGATAAGTTGGCGGTTCATTCCGCTGTGGCGACCCCAGAATAATAAAGGGATTAAGCCGAAAAGAAAATGAATGAATGAATGCACGATTGGTATCTGTGGCACATTGCTGATTACCATAGGAAATAATTCCCGTGTTTTATTTCAAGAAAGAAAGAAAAAATAGGCTTTGAAAGAAATAAGTCTCTTGTGCTCACCAAGGTTGCATCTATGTTTAATCAATTTGGATATACAATAAAAACAGTATTGTTGCGAAATAATACTGCAATAACTAGGTCATATTTCAAAATGTAATCAATCCTGTGATATCAGCTGAATTTTCACAATAATAACTTGTCCTCAGTGTCATATGATTCTTGTAATACACTGATTTGCTAATCAAACAAACACTTCTTCCACTGAAAACAGATTCATTGGATTTGCTAATTTTTTAAGTTAGTGGTTGGAAGAAATTTAGGCTGAATTTAAAGAAACAAATTAAGTTGAACATTACTAAATTTAATTAGTTTGTTTGAATTCAGCCCATATAAATTATTTGTAACCACTTACCTTAACAAAAAATTTAGTAAATCCAATGAATCCTTTTTTTCCAGTGTAGCATTATCAGTGTTGAAAATAGTTATAGTACATAATTCGAACTAACTATAACTATAAGAACTAACTATTATTTGACATGGAAATCTTATTGTAATATTGCAATCTGTCTTCTGAAAACCTTACTAACCCCCAACCTACAGAATTTCAATTTCCAATAAATATGTATTGAGTTTAACAATTGCAAGCACACAGATTCCAAAGCATGTTGACGTCTTCAAACAAATGCTTAATTTTTTTTTATCTTTGCACGTCAGTTATGTAATGTGGTAATCTTCAGCATGCCCCACATGTTGTCTATAGCCTGACTTGCATGTAACCAGAACATTCATTTATAAGCCACTCCAGTGGGTTTATGAAGCATTGTTTGCTGGCAGAAAAAAAAAAACTTGTGGGTGGCAAAAACTTTTATCCACAAACACAGAAAAACCACTCGGTGTGATGCCTTCAGACTGCATGCTGACCCACAAAACAATACCACCACATAGCTAAGCGGCATATGATGCTCGTGTAGCTCCATTCTCACGAGTTAAGACACATGTGGGCAGGCTGAAGCAAGCCTTAGCATAAATGCACGCCGACCAGCCTTGCGCACTGGTGCCGCTGCCGTCTAACAAAGCCTCAGGCCTCCTTTAATGCTTTCACAGAGCATCTCTCTATCACCAAGCATCGATCTGCCGTGCGGAAATGGCAGTGTTCCTAGAAACGAAGAGTATTTTTAAAGTTATTAGCATCAGAGTTCTCGGAGCGAGACTGTACTCCTACAACACAGAGAGACAGACTGTGATGTAACTGATCGGCCTGTAACCAAAGTGCTGGATGTCGGTTACGACAAAATGCAGATGGGTTCTTGTAGAGCAGGGATATGCTTTAATGCTAAATACTGTATTACAATACACTCACAAAGGAATTCATATATATATTCATATATTTATATATAGATTTAAGGGCTGCACAAGATATTGTTTTAGCATTGATATTGCAATATGCATATGTGCAATAATCGCATCATTGCAAAGTTTAACCAAAAAGTTACCAAAACTTTTATAATTTGTTTAACAGGGAGATTTGATAACATTTCTAAACATGATAAATTTTATCTTTGCCATGATGGCAGTAAATGATATTTTACTAGATATTTTTCAAGATCGTAGTATTCAGCTTAAAGTGCGATTTAAAGGCTTAACTAGGTTAATTAGGCAAGTTAGAGTAATCAGGCAATAAGTAATTGTATAACAGTGGTTTGTTCTGTAGCCAATAATATTGACCTTAAAATGTTAAATAAAATAAAAACTGCTTTTATTCTAGCCTAAATAAAACAAATAAAACTTTCTCCAGAAGAAAAAATATTACAGGAAATACTGTGAAAAATGTCTGTTGAATACCAATTGAGAAATATTAGGAAAAAGAGAATACAGTTCAGCGCTTTTACAATGTAGATTGTGTCAAAGCAGCTGAACATAGAAGTTCTAGTAAATTGAAACTGTGCCAGTCCAGTCTTCAGAGTTGAAGTTCAGTTTAGTTCAGTTCAGTTTATTTTTCACTGCTGAAAGTCCAAACACTGAAAGGCAAATCCATCGATGCGCAGCTCCACAAAGCCCAAATCAAGCAAGCCAGTGGCGACAGTGGCGAGGAACAAACTTCACCAATTGATGAAAGTGAAGGAAAAAAACCTCCAGAGAAGCCAGGCTCAGTTGGGCTTGTGATTGCAGATGCACTTTCATAAAAAATCAT